>CM032229.1:129830000-130072500 GCA_019009955.1 Riptortus pedestris | reverse complement strand
CAGAGAACCGAAAACTAGATTCAATTTACTCAATAGGGAGACTTCGCACAGGTGAACTAATTTTTAAGTTAAACGTATTTCGCGATTATTCAAAAGGTTTATACCAATTGTTTGTAAAGATGATTCACAGATGTTGTTATCTGCATCGTGATCTACTTGGTTTTTGATTTAAATGTCGTTTTCAGGATGTCCTATTCACGACTTTGTACCTTGTGCTTGATGTATATTTGAGTTGATTTTTCACGGATATCTTTGACTGCTTTACCTCCGAAGCAACTTTTAGAGGTTTGAGTCAATCTTTTACATCATTTGCCGTAAGATCTAGTTTATGGAAACATTTCAAGGTACAAAATGGGATTGTTTTGATAGATAATTCTTGAGACCTTACTGTCAGGATTGGTAGCAACTTGCTGTTTCTCTAATTTTCGTGGCCAAATATGTGAATTCTTGTATGAATTTGGATTCTAAACAAAAATGTTGTTTCTTAATCCAAGCATTATTTTCCAAAAAAAAAAAAAATGAAATGATCGGTACGGAGAAATAAACAGTTATTCAGTTAAAAGTGTACTTAACTCACAAGTAAACGCTAATCATCGACATCACAGGATCTAGTGAATACTTAATTCTTTTATTTAATTTATTTGGTTTATGCCCCAGATTAAAGGCAATTGGTAATCCTGAAATATCTGAGGTGCTCACACATCCGTAGTTTGCCTATTAAAAATATTAAAAGTTATCCTTTTTAAATCTTCGTGTCTGTCAGTTAGTAGTTCAGTCATATCGTGGGGTATGTGAAGGTTTTTTTAATGCAGTTTTTTGTTGGGTGCATGTTGCAGTATTGGCATATAGGGTTGTCTGTCCTTGTCATTATGTGTATGTGTGGCCGATCCAGAGTCGGGCAAGAACAACTTCCCCCCGTCTAGTACTCCTGTAGCTCGATGGCGACTCCTTAATAGTACTTTTGATAGTGCGAAGGTGGTTGTTTACTTACATCCATTCTATTAATTCTAATTAATAATATTAATTCTGTTGTCATACCTGTCAGTGGAGACCGGCGTCACCGATTCGGTGACCAGACGCCGACCTATAACCTACTGACTAACGGACATCTAACTCAGTACAGCTTTTTGACAGGGTTGAAGATGGTGCCATCGCATTGAAAGAACTTTCGTTTATTTGAGTTACCAATATTAATTCTATTAATGGTGTTAACATCAATATACTAAAAACAGGAATATTGTTGCAGTGAAAAGTTATAATTCCATTCTGTTTCATTTGATACCAACTATTGATAAATTTAAAAATAGCACTTTCCTTCCATACTCGATAAATAACAATAATGGAACTTATAGTGACAGTGCACCTATTATGCAAATCCCTATTCTGGGTTAGTGAATAGTGAAAGGAGCGATATTAATATGAAATAGGACTAACAGGATTAGCCATAGGACAAAAGAGGCAGGGTATGTGGCTGGGGGGGGGGCGGTCACTGGTGTGGCCTATTCATCTCTCATAGACGTCAATAGACCTTTGTTCCTACTCTCTCTCAGCTCAATTGTTCAATCCCCTTACCGTCTCCAAGCATCCTAGCCTCTATCTAACTATTCCCTCCACTAATAGTTTATTATATTACCCCAATGGAACCCTTTGACAATATCTCTAACCAACGACAATAACCATCCCATGACAGATGTAATATATCGAGAGACCAATGAATTAATACCAATAAAAATGTCTGTCACTTGAAAGATGTTTAATAAATTTGTAGGCGCCTAGTTTTAATAGAAAATATTTCACCTTTGAGTGCTGAGCCGTATTCAGACAGAATGCCAAAATTTACAAATAACTGCTTGCAGCTCAATTGCAAACAATGTTGTGTACCTTTAACGTCTAAGTATTTAGAGGCCACATTTAGGAAAAAGATTATCTCTCACAGACGGAAGACGAAGTGGCTACCACGGCCCACTCTAGTAGGTTTCACTAGCATTATACAAAATTAATTATTATTTTTTTGAAGAAAAAGTCTCAAAATATCACTAAAAATGGCATGATAATTTACATTGAATAGAATGAATTTAAAAAAGTCTGTTACGCAGGGGCTGCGTACACACTCCCATTGGTTTTGAAATGTATTAAATGACACTTTTAAAATTAAATAAACCACTCCATTTACCTATACATTTATTTATCTATTTACATTTACTTAGGACCTTTCAAGTTTGTATGTGTGAGACTTTTACAGGAAATATAATTATATAAATACTAGAGATCTTCAAATGCTTCAAACAATTTCTGTTCAAAACATATATACTATCTACTGAAAACTAAATGAGTAAAATTCATTTTGCTTATATTTTTAAGAAATTGATCCAATATATTATGATAATTACTTTCATACTTTATTAAACAGTAAATGTCATGCTTTATTGTAGTTGGTATATAATATTGATCTAAAATATTGTGTAATTAAATTTCACAATGTCGATATTGAATTCTTAGATTTAATATACGTGGTGGAAACGTTACTGGAAGGAAATTGTTTCATTGAGAAAAAAAGGTCGGATGTGTGATATAATGAGAAGTGGGAAAGACTGGGGCGCGGGAGTTTTCCCTGCGGTCAGGGAAGGCCACCCCATGAACCTGACAGCTTGCTGAAATATGTATGAGCCCGACTGATTCAACAGGTGCCCCACCGAATCCACCACTCACGTGAGACCAAGTTTTCACCACTCAGGTCCTCCTCAAGGACCCGTTCATTTCAATTACACAGCTGATTTGATTTCCAGATCTTAACGCATACTGTTACATGAATGTGGCATCGTAGGAATTTTGTAGTACATTCTTTAACTTTTTCTTAAAAGCCCTAAGCCGATGTGAATCGAATTCTATCTGTATTAACTTCTTTGCCACTGTCATATTAAGTTATATTAAAATACTTTTTTAATATAACTTTATAGTTTGCAGGATGGAGTATCAAAAAAAGTCTGTCACGCAGGGGCTGCGTAAACTAAGCAGTTTTCCCACGTGAAGTTATACAATAGAGAAATTTGCTTACTAATAACCGTAGTAGTAACGCATCTCTAAACCTATTCACGAGGGACGAACAGTTACGGAAACGGCCGAACTAGCTTTCGGCGAAAAGTCCCGAACATAGCCGACTTCTGCCGACCACACACACAATACAAATGTAAATATCTCGGTTAATATTGAAGATACAGAATAAATGTAAGGAACAATATTTATAGTAAATTTAATTGTCAATAAGATTGATTCTATATTTTTTGATCCGACGCATAATAACGGAGATATTTTGAATTTTCAAAAATCCCCCTATAACCCCCCCCCCCCCCTCCCACTGGTCCGATTTCAGCCACTAACGAACTTGATCTTTCTTTTTACATAAACTGATTAAATTTCGAGTTTGGTAACCATCAAACAAAAATTGCGACCGCTAGAGCGTTAACAGACAAAAATATATATATATATATATATATATATATATATATAGAGAGAGAGAGAGAGAGAGAGAGAGAGACAGAGACAGATAATTTTGAACGGACCTCATTTTCGTCTCTCCTGGGTAGGATCAATGGACATTTGACGAAATTTTTCGAAAATCACGTCATGCGTACGACCTCAATACCTGATTCCCATAGGAAATCTGCTAAAACAGGTAACTAATTCTTGTATGCCCTGATACCAAATCAAATCCCTCATTTCGCTAGAGTGGTTACGTTTTCTCGTCATTGCTCCCTACAGCTCCTTCTTCAAATCATTGAACTACCACAGGACAGAGGTGTTGATATTTTGGTTTGATATCCACAAACGGAGTCCGTCGTCCTTCCGTCCTATTCCAAAAGTGAGTGCCCTTGTTCTTGGTATGACTCTGAAAGGTCAGGAATCGCATTGACGAGAATTAAGGGAAGAAATACAATGGCGTGAACATGACCCTGATTAGACAGGGCTTATATGAACATGTCGCCACCTCGATCGTCTCGTTGTCCACCGTGACGATGTCGGAGGAAGAGGTACCCCTGTCGACTGCGCAACGTGTCGTAATTAAGTATCTCATCGCAGAAGGCGTAAAACAGGCCGAAATCTTGAGGAGATTGACTGCACAGATTGTCTTTGGGGAAAAGACACTTTCGCGAGCCAGAACTTGGGTGCACCACTACACCCCAGAGTCTAAACAAGCGAGTATGGAGTGGAGAAAACAAGGAGAACCTGGACCAGTGAAAGCCAAGTCACGATTGTCAGCAAGCAAGGTTTTGGCTACCGTTTTTTTTGACCAGCGTGGTTTGCTGTACCTCAATTTTTTGCATGAGCGCAGGATAATTAATGCAGCCTACTACTGCGACATTTTCAGTGACGTCCGACTTGCATATCGCCGCAAAAGACGAGACGTACCGATCAGAGAAGTGGTTCTTCTCCATGACAATGCTCGCTCCCATACAGCAGCCATGACTAGGGAAAAATTGGAGCAACTGGGGTGGGAGACACTGGAACACCTTCCTTACAGTCCAGACCTGTCACCCTGTGACTTTCATGTGTTTGGCCCTCTCAAGGAAGCTTTAGGAGGCCAAAGATTCGACAGTGATGGTGAGGTTGAAGCCTATTGCGCAATTGGCTGCAGACACGACCTGCATCTTTCTACATGGAAGGAATTGGAAAGCTACATATCCTCTGGGAAAAATGTGTTTCCAAGTCAGGGGATTATGTAGAAAAATAAGCTATATTATTTTTTGCGTTTAAAATTAAAATAAATTAAAAAAAAAAAAAAGTCTCGTTTATATTTGATTCACCCACGTATTATGACATTTCAGCTCATAGTCAAGGTCCATAGTTTATTTTAATTTATTTATTTTTTTTTTGCTTTCCAGTTCTGTTTTGTGTTGCGTTTCTATTTCTTTCCCATTTGTGTTTTGATTTCATCTCTGTTTTTCGTGTTTTCTCTCTGTTTTGTGTTCCTTTTGTGTTCTAGGTTCCTTTTCTGGTTTGTGCTCCTTTTGCGTTTTGTGTTCCTCATCTGTTTTTTTTTTACCTTTTCTGTTTTGTGTTCCATTTCTGTTTAGTTTAATTTTTTTGTATTGTTTTGTTTTCATTTGAGTTTTGTTTTGTTTAGTTTTTAAGTGACGAAGCTTTTTTTAGAGCAAAAACACCAAAGCTGAAAAGCTCCAATAAATAAATAAAAAAAAAGAAGGTGCTCTCCATTCCAGAGACACTCTGACACAATGAGAATAAGTGGTGGGTTGTCTCCTGTCTGTCAAAAATAGCGAAAAAACATCAATGACTGGGTCATTCCATTTCAAATCATCCAGCAAAATTGAAAAATGTCACCCATGGTTTCAGATTTCTATGAAAATTTTTTTAACAACACTTTTTACCTTCCTTATGAAGAATACAAAATTTTACGTTGATATCTCCAGTAGTTTTTGTGAAAAAAAATGCTGAAGTATTGAGAAAGTTTGTGTAACTGACATTTCAAAGGTTGCTTATTTGACACACATTGTATTAGAAAATATAAAATTTTCACTAAAGTGTTCTCAAAAGCATGGAGATAAAGGAAAAAATAATTTGATGATCATATTAAAATATAAGCCCCCCCAGAATTTCACGAACTGCGTCCTTACTAAAAATTTTAATTAAAAAAACCCAATTTTTCAAATATGTTTTTGCACATGAGGCAGAGTAATTAAGCAAGCAAACTTTTTTTTAAATTATCCGTTAATGAGCAAACTAAAAGACTATGAAAGAAAAATTGCGGCTTTTTGAGTGTTTATGCATTTTTTTGGAGATAAACCAAAATATTTTGGATTTTTCTCAAAAAATGCTCTTCTATGAACAAATATGAAAAGTAATACTAAAAAAAAAATTAAATAATTGCTAATTTAGGTGTATGACCTTTTAAAAAGACTTACAAATTTAAAAACAAATTTTTCTTGGTTTAATTAAAATGTAATATTTATTTACAGAATGGATAAACAGGGAAAGATGCACATATAAGATTTAAAAAATTAAATCTCTATTAAATGACAAATTATCATTTGAGGAACTGGATTATCTTAAACGTATTATAAAACTTTAAATATATTACCATTTAGTGATGCCTTCTTTTTGAAGTTAAGAGGCATTGTTTTTTAATGTCAGTTAAGTCCTTTTCAGGGAAATTGTACACTCTATGAGAGCCTTTTGTTGTTGGTGCAGCGATACAAGCTATTACATTACATATGGGAATAAAACAAATATCTTCCTTCGAACTTGAAGTTCCTTTCCTGACATATTGAGCTTCACATTAACAAAATGTAAAAATAAATAACTATATTAAAGAACTAAACTTCAGCTAGTTTGTTTTAAATAGCATAGATTAAATTAAAATATATATTTCTTTAGTTAAATAATGAATTAAACCACTGTTACTCTATTAAAGTCACTCTGAAATAATTTGTTAGATAACTTTGACTAATTAAAAAACATAGTTGCAACAATCAAAGTAAGGTACACACAAAAATAATATGAAAAGAAGCAAGGAACAGTCCCTCTTAACAGCAAAGAAAGAATGAGTAAGTTTTAACTCTTATCTCTTTACAGCATGGAAGGAATTTTCATGTTGAATTCTGCAGGCAACAGGCAAGTGCAAGGAAAAGGGGAACTTTTCACACTGGATCATCTCTGTTTATCATGCTCATACTTGTTAATCTTACGCAATCAATCTCTTTGTCACTGTTGTGAAAGATGGGTGATTGTCCCACTTCTCTTTAAATATTTTTCATTTCATCAGTTATTTTAAACTGTATATTTAGCATCTTATTAGAAATGAAAATGGAAATTTTTCATTTATTGCATAAAAAAACAATATATATAAATTTAATTCACTTAAGAAATATAATACATTAAATAAACAGTAAATATTTTAATATAATTTTTTTATTTGACATATTGTATAGCACATGATTATTTTTTATATTCTCCTCTAATTCTGAATTTTACTTTATAAGTACTAATAATTATTTTTCAGCTTTCAGACATAAATAGAATTAATACTTTTACTAATTTTATTATAATAAGCAGCTATTTTTCTTTCATAGTCTTTTAGTTTGCACATTAACGCATAATTTAAAAAAAAGTTTTGTCAAAACACGAAGATGAAGTTGATATTAAAGTTAAATTCTTACACCCACATGGTCCTGCACCATCTTTTTATTGGCCTTCGAAGGAAGATATTTCTTTTATTCCCATATGTAATGTAATAGCTTCTGTCGCTGCACCAACAACAAAAGGCTCTCGTAGAGTGTACAATTTCCCTGAAAAGGACTAAACTGACATTCAAAAACAATGCCTCTTAATTTCAAAAAGAAGGTATCAGTAAATGGTAATATATTTAAAGTTTTATAATACATTTAAGATAATCCAGTTCTTCAAATGATAATTTGTCATTTAATAGAGATTTAATTTTTTAAATCTTATATGTGCATCCTTCCCTGTTTATCCATTCTGTAAATAAATATTACATTTTAATTAAACCAAGGAAAATTTGTTTTTAAATTTGTAAGTCTTTTTAAAAGGTCATACACCTAAATTAGCAATTATTTAATTTTTTTTTTAGTATTACTTTTCATATTTGTTCATAGAAGAGCATTTTTTGAGAAAAATCCAAAATATTTTGGTTTATCTCCAAAAAAATGCATAAACACTCAAAAAGCCACTATTTTTCTTTCATAGTCTTTTAGTTTGCTCATTAACGGATAATTTAAAAAAAAGTTTGCATGCTTAATTACTCTGCCTCATGTGCAAAAACATATTTGAAAAATTGGGTTTTTTTAATTAAAATTTTTAATAAGGACGCAGTTCGTGAAATTCTGGGGGGCTTATATTTTAATATGATCATCAAATTATTTTTTCCTTTATCTCCATGCTTTTGAGAACACTTTAGTGAAAATTTTATCTTGATATTTTGAAAATAACTAAAGTTATGATTTTTTTTCTAATACAATGTGTGTCAAATAAGCAACCTTTGAAATGTCAGTTACACAAACTTTCTCAATACTTCAGCATTTTTTTTCACAGAAACTACTGGAGATATCAAAGTAAAATTTTATATTCTTCATAAGGAAGGTAAAAAGTGTTGTTAAAAAAATTTTCATAGAAATCTGAAACCATGGGCGACATGGTCTGGATGATTTGAGATGGAATGACCCGACTGCTACGTTTCTCATTAAAATTTATTTATACTAATGTAAAATTATTCGATTTTTTTTTAAATTACCAAGTTTTCGCTCTAGTATTAGAGCGTTTAATACTTTTATCCCGATCGATTTAATTTAGTGTTTCGTTGACATGGCTGTTGGCGTTTTGTAGGCATATCGATTTCCAAATTTCGTTTTACCAATTTTCTTTAATTTTTGTAATGGTCACACTTAATATCAGTTGTTATGAATGGTGACTTGCATTTATGTAGACTTGTGTAAGAACAGCCATATTTCTATTTACAAGTTTTTTTTTGTTTTTTTGGTGATTTGAAATATTTGTAATTTAGTTATATATATTTTGCCATATTTTAGTATGATGTTTTATTCTTTCAATGGATGTTACAGGGCCCGTGGACTTATGTACATCCGAACAAACACTAAAGAACCTTTTGCACTAGGAAGACCGCATACAAACAATGATGTTTTCCAGTCAAGCAATAGCTTATAATCATTAATTTTGACTTTTCTATTCTAATATTACTAGCACATAAGTCCCTTAATTCACTTATAAATACAAATTTCAATTATTACTTGTCCTATTGTCTTTTTTCAGTGTTTACATGAAAATTTATATTTAGCAATCATTATATACTCAATGAAGTGGATCTATGCATGATTTTGTTATTGCTGAGATAATGAGCAGAACATTTTTCCTTGAATATTAAATCTGACTCTAGCATATTTGTTAAATATGTGTGTAATAATATGATTGTGCTATATGAGCTAACCGTAATCATTAATAGATGATATTTTTGAAATAGTCAATATTAAACGATTGGCACTTTCACGGTAACTTTGAACATACGTATTTAATGTTGAACAAGTAAATTTTTTTAAGGTACCTTAGGCAATATCTGCACTATTAAATATATATTTCAAGGACAGTGCAAATACATATGTCACAAACAGAACTTCGCTAACAAAAGTGCTCAATTGCAGATGGATTACTATTCCTCCAAGATGATGACAAGTCCAAAAAAGTCCGTCACACATGGGCTGCGTAAACCAAGCAGATTTCCCACGTGAAGTTTTACAATAGAGAAATTTCACGAGAGCCGAACAGTTAAGGAAACGGCCAACCTAGCTTTTGGCGGGAAACTCACTCTCATCCGTTATCCGCTAAGATTTAATAAATACAGAAAAGTCTGTCACGCAGGGGCTGCGTAAACTAAGCAGATTTCCCACGTCAACTTTGACAATAGAGAAATCTGCCTAATAACAACAGTAGAAGTAAGGGGTCTCTAGACCTATTTACGAGTGACGAATAGTTACGAAAACTGCCGCACTAGCTCTCAGCGGAAAGTCCCGAATATAGCCGACCATACACACAATACAAATGCAAATATCTCGCTTAATATTCAAGATAGAGAACAAATGTATATAACAATATTTATAGTAAATTTAATTTGCAATAAGATTGATTCTATTTAAGTTTTCGATTCGACGTATAGTAACAGAAATATGTCGAATTTTCGAAAATCCTCTGCTCTAAACCCCCCCTCCCACATGTCCGATTTCAGCCGTTAACGAACTTGATCTTTCCTTTTACATAAAACGACTAAATATCGAATTTGGTAATGATCAAACAAAAATTGCGACCGCTAGAGCGGTAACAGACAAATATACAGTTTTGAACGGACCTCATTTTCGTCATCTACTAGGTAGGATCGATGGACATTTGAAGAAATATTTCGAAAATTCCGTTATGAGTACCACCTCAATAGCTGAATCCCGGAAGGGAAATCTGCAAAAAATCCGTAAAGCATAAGGTGCATAAAGTAACTAAATTTCCCAAATTCTGATATTACACACTAATGATTCCTTTTCACCAAATATTTTCTATTTCTGAGTATTAAAGGTTTCTTCATAGAAAAATTCCCTTGTAGTAAACGCCAGAAACATTACTTTAACAAAAACCCCTTGTGCACCTT
Organism: Riptortus pedestris; assembly: GCA_019009955.1. Lineage (NCBI taxonomy): Eukaryota > Metazoa > Arthropoda > Insecta > Hemiptera > Alydidae > Riptortus > Riptortus pedestris. The sequence goes on along the minus strand of CM032229.1, from coordinate 130,062,323 downwards.
TAGTTCTACACAGATTTAACTTTATCAATAAATATTTGATAAGTGAGACTGACATGAATGACATATCTATCATATCACTGGTGCAGTTCTGGATCTCTTGCCAGAGCTATAACTTGTACATTCTATAGAACCAGTGCAGCCTATAATGGTCGACTCCTCCCTCTTGCAATATGCTCTGCACGTGCCTCGAGCCGACATTCAATCCTAGTGCTCCATGAAAATAGTGCTTTCTTGCTATTTTTCACCGAAAAGTTATTCCAACCAGGTGTTGGCTGAGCCTCCCCCCCGCACTATTATTAGATATGACTCCTCTGGGTACTGTATTTTTGCTCTTCACCATAGTCAGACTCTTCTTTTATTTGGTCTTGTAGTTAGGCAAGGATGTGGTTCTCTTATTACCAGTAACTTCAATGAAAACAGCATAAATGCTATGTCTATCTCCCACCGATACGGGGAACTATATTGAACATTATTCATTCAAACCCCCGATTTTGAAGGAATCAAAGCGGTTAATACCATTTTAGAATATATTACTCTGGTTACAGCTAAAATATAGAGAAGCAATTAGCAGCGGGGAGTACCATATTGGAGAACTGTGTATGTTTATTAATCCTTTGAATTTGTGGTGGGAGAATATTGCTATGGCCGTGGTTACCACAGGTGGTGCATAATTAAAGGACCAACTGGTGTATCTACTTCAAATTGTATAGCGATATTGTGGGATCCTAGGTACGTTATTGGTAACGCTTATTGTTGGTGTACCTTTATGGCCAAGTAACGTAATCAGTAATGGACACCGGTGATTATACATGTTAAATAATATAATTAATAGAAGATAAATATGACATTCCAAATGAGGAGTAGTAGTAAGACATACCTGCGTTTAACCCTTAATGCCTAAAGATTCCCAGTATGTATATGTGTGTGTGTGTGTGTGTGTGTGTGTGTGTGTGTGTGTGATGATATATATATATATATATATATATATATATATATATATATATAATATAATTTGTGTATATATTGTGAAATAATCATATTATAAGGAATTTGTGTATGGCTAAATAGTAATTAGCTAAAATAATAAAGATGCGAAATATGAGAAACTTCAGCTATGCAAAAGAAAAAAACACTAAATTAACTATATTTAAACTGATCGTTAACTTGACATCACCATTTTTGTTTTTATGATTTATTTTTTATTAAAAGTTTGAGCAATACAAGTGGTACGTTCCTCTCACACTTTTATTTCTTCTTTATTTTCGCACAACTTCGGTTCGTTGGTATTTATGAATTTTTTGGATATTCTCTCTCTAACATTTGCACACTTACAGAGTGTAGAAGGTATGAGGGCATCAGAAAGTCCATTGGTATATCAGAAATACTCTCTGAAATAATAGGGCATGATAAAGACTCTGTAAAAAAACTCTTAAAATTTTTAATAATTGTTGGTTTAATAAAGAAATATAATAATATAGGATTTCAACAAATAGGCACAAAAGGCAGTAAGTCCCACCCTGGCTAGGATAGGGTCGAAACCTATAGATAACCCCTCCCAATTAGCCTTAGTTGCAAAAAGTGGGCATTAATAAATAATAATAAGTATTTATATATAAAATTCATTATAACATAATACTGCTGTGTTTTTTTGTTATTTGTCACAGAATCGGGGATAAAGAAAAATAGGAGAGATGCAACACAGGCGAGGATGACGGAGGGCTGAGAAGTGGATGGTATATCTGAAGAGAGGGACTATTGAACAACAAGAAGGAAAATGAAAATAGAATTTCGACCACCGAGGCACAAATGACTCTCCCGAGTTCGGTGCCTATATACAATAAAATAAATAAATAAAATGAACATATAGAAGCAATTTTTTTTTATATTAGAGATGGGCAAAGAATCTAATAAATAACAATAATAGGAAATTAAATTTTCAATAAGACTGGTTGTAAAAAATTTTACGATCCGACTCATAATAACGTAGATGCTCTGAATTTTTGGTTTTATCACTCTAAGGAACTTGATCTCTATGTTAAGGAACAAAAGTTATGACTGCAAGGACGCTAATATATATATATATATATATATATATATATATATATATATATGCTTTTTAGCGTTCTTGCAGGCATAACTATTGTTCCTTAACATAAAGATCAAGTTCCTTACCGACGGAAATAGGACCAGGTAGGAAGTCATAAAACGTAAAATTCGGAGTATTTGAGTTATTATGAGTCGGATCAAAAACTATTTTACAACGAGTTTTATTGAAAAAATTTAATTTCCTATAAATGCTATTTATTAGATTCTTTGCCTGTCTCTAATATCAACTAATATATATATATATATTTTTTATATTACTCTTCGGTAAACCCACTTCTCTTTCTCGTTCAATATTAGCCAGTGAATGACAGAACGTCTTCTTTCAAGCTTAATACGACGTACATACATATACGTTTTCATTGGTTTGTTGGGGCGGGGGGATAAAAAATTGCAAATGTCTATGTCATTATATGTCAGTTCGACTAATGTTTCATAATCAATGCTGTTGTAAATATAATTTTCTACAATTATTGTTCTTTGTTATTTTCTAACTTGAATATTAACCAAGATATTTGCAATGTTTTAGTTTTGAGCACATTTTTTACATGGAGCACCTGTGCCACTTAACATCTCAAGACAACATATCAAGTCCTTTTTCCATAAAATGGAAAATGTACAATAAATCTTGGCAGATCTCCGGATAGTTTCATGCAGGTGCAGGAAGATGCCCCAAAGTGCTGAATTCAAACATAACCTCTTTATAGATTCGCCAGCTGCCTTGAGTTACTTTTTATCGTCTAAAGTTTGATTCAAAGTGGAATTACTAAATGACAAAATAATTGGCTAGCAGTTTAACGTTATCACTTCATGGATAAAGGGAGAAGTTCAAGGGGAAAAAAGAGGTGAATCGAAATTACCGGGAACAGGGGCGATTAGGCGTCCTAGCAGAAAGTATAAAGAACGGAACAATTGGACTGTAACAATAGAGCTTGAACCGCTAGAGGCCCGGGCCTCTGAATGGGAAATATTCTGCAACTTTTTAATACAACGATTCCTCAGGTTTTTATCTCACAAAGGAAAAGAAAGAACTCTAAGGAATTTCTACTATACTCAAAGACTTCCTTCAAAGCCTACTTACATCTTCATTATGAATCATTCCCTTCTCAACCTATGAATTACACTGCACAATTTGCCTTTAATATGATTAAACATGTTTTCAAATCACTTTTTATTTTTAAGTCAATAAAAATTCAATATTACCTTATATACAGTATATTTGTAAACTAAAGTGTATGTGTGTGTGTGTGTGTGTGTGTGTATGTGTGTATGATGGCAGCGCATAATGAGGACATGGGAAGCTGAAGTACTTACTACAGGTAATTTTGTATTATTCCCTTATTTCGTTTTAATTTGCATTTTTTAAGCCGATTTCTCTTAAGGGATATCAGCTATTGATGTCATACTAATGACGCGATTTACAAAAACTAATCTTGTTCAGTCGTATCTCCCGCGCTTTCTTAGTTCACTAACCGGCCGCACGGCCTGGCAGGGTCACCAAGGCTGTGGCCAATAGCGGAAACTGCAGCGCTAGCCTACAGGACGTAGCGACCGCTTAATCTGAGCGGTTATGAGTTGGATTCCATCGCTCGAGTGAAAAGCACGTGGTTGTGCTCTGCAAAGAAAGGTGAACACTGGTCTGCTCCCGCCGCTCCTGAATTCAGAAAGGATCCCCGCATCGAAGATACGCTATTTTTTTGCACCAGCGGGAAGATGAAATCCTCTGTGGAACACAAATAACACGGAAAGAAAACCCGCCGCATGGAAAGTATAATTTTCTCGAAGGTACCTCTTTCTTTATTATAATGCTAGCATTTTCGACGAATTAAATAAGTACTCATGATATAGGACATTTCAATCATTATTTAGTATATATATTATTGGCTTGCCGCTAAAGTTTACAATCCAAACAAAAGGTAGCCTTTTTGTTCTGTCTATGTTGTACAGTTATATTTCATAAAGTTAAAGTTTCTTTGTTTTTATCACATCTTTATCAATAATTTAATGTTTGTTTCCTTAGATTTAAGGGTAGTCCCTAAATTAGTATTCTTTACAGGCTTAAAGTGTATAAAATTAGTCTCATTCAGTTATAACCTCTCAGAAGGTTCATTACTATAAGGTTATATTTATAGGCTATTCTTTATTTAATATATTTTGATTCTTTGGAGAACTCAAATAGTGGCTTGTATTATTCACCCTCATCTTTCCATAAAATAGTAAATAATTCGGTATAATCAAGGTGACGATTTTGTCTCTTTTATTAATTTTATTTCAGTCTAATGCTCTCTTATTATTAACGCAAAAGCTAACCGCACGCCCCCACATTTTTGTGCCTAAACCAGGGAATAAAAAGCTCCCCCCCGCCTCTACAAATCTTATTGCAAATTTAATGTGCTATTAAAAGTGCTATGCACTTTTATTCTCTATCTTGAATATTAACCGAGATATGTATTTGCATTTTCCAGTTTTCAGCCTTCAGTAAATTCCACTTCTACTCATGTCACTTAAACAATGCTCTGTTATATAATAAGCACCTTTATTTGAAGCATAAATATCAAATATTGTTTTCAAGAGACCTGTATTGTACGTGATACATGCAAATATGTTCTATTAATCTCCCACCACGTCTTAAGTTCTTGTGTGCTAGTAAAACTTGAGTGATTGAGATAAGAATTGTTATGATTCATTATAAATTAAAGTACTAGATATAGTAATTAGTTTTCAGGAAAATTAATATGTTTTTTCCGATATAGTTCAGTAATTGTTTTTCTTTCCGGAGAAGAATATTTCTATCTATTTGATCAGCTCTGAGAGGTTGGCAGACCTGATTGTTTACAAATGAGATGCTTTCTGTTTGGGAGCTTTCTGTTCGGATTATTAAAAAAGTCCGTCACGTAGGGGCTGGGTAAACTAAGCAGATTTCCCACGTAAAGTTATACAATAGAGAAATCTCTATACGAGTGCCGAAGAGTTACGGAAACGGCTGAACTAGCTTTTGGCGGGAATCTCACTCTGTTCGGTTATACGCCCACATTTAATAAAAAATAAATAATGAAATATATCTGAATATAACATATTAATTTTATTGAAAACAATTTACTAAAGCTAGTGCTGTAATTTGTAATGAATCAGAATCAGTTTTATCTCAATCACTCAAATTTTAGTAATCCAAAAACAAAATAAGGGGGAGGGGTCAACAGAACGTATTTGCATATATCTCATAAAGAAAAAGTTCAATGAAAACAATATTTGGTATTTAGCCTTTAATTAATATGTTTTATTATATAACAGAGCATTGTTTATGTAACATGAGTAGAAGTGGAGGTTTGCTAATGGCTGAAAACTGAAAAATGCAAATATCTCGGTTAATATTCAAGATATTGAATAAATGTATATAACAATATTTATAGTAAATTGTAATAAGATTGGTTTTATACAATTTTTCTATCCGACTTATGGTAACGGAGATATTTCGAATTTTCGAAAATCCTCCCCTCTAAACCCCTTGGCCCGATTTCAGCCGTTAACGAAGTTGATCTTTCTATTTACATAAAACGACTAAATATCGAGTTTGGTAACGATTAAACAATAGTTGCGATCGCTAGAGCGGTAACAGACAAATATATATATATATATATATATATATATATATATATATATATATATATATATTTATATATATATATATATATATATATATATATATATATGGATACATATATTGGACATGAGTACAACCTCAATAGCTGATTTCCCTTAAGGGATTTTATATATATATATATATATATATATATATATATAAAATTTTGAACGGACCTCATTTTCGTCACCTCCTGGGTAGGATCGATGGACATTTGAAGAAATCTTTCGAAAATCGCGTCATGAGTACGACCTCAATAGCTGATTTCCCTTAAGGGAAATCTGCTAAAAAACAGTATCAGTGGAAATGGGCGGTTAATAATCTTTATTTATGACGACATTCCTTTAACTATTTGTATGTATCTCACTTAATAAAGGTATGTTGAAAACAATATTTGGTATTTACGCTAAATAGGCGTTTCATGATATATGCTTTTACTAGTAGATTTCCCCTTCATGACATGATTTTTCCAAAACTTTCCTCAAATGTCCATCGATTCTAGGAGATGATGGAAATGAGGTCCATACAAAATTATATATACCATTTAAAGCGTCATAACTAAAAGTAGGAGTTTACTTTAGTCTGAAATCTAAAAAATGCAAATATCTCAGTTAATAGTCCAGATAGAGAAAACACACACACACACACGCACGCGCATAAACTCACACACACACACACACACACACACACACACACACACATATATATATATATATATATATATCTATATATATATATATGTTAGGGCGTGCGGTTAGCTTTTGCGGTAATAATAATAAAGCATTAGACTGAAATAAAAGAATTAAAGAGATAATTTCCTCATAAGAAAGCATTAGACTGAAATATTTACTATTTTATGGAAAGATGAGGGTGAATAATACAAGTCACCATTTGAGTTCTCCAAAGAATCAAGTATATATTGAATAAGCAAACCTTAAACGAATGCTAATTTAGGGTCTGACCTTATATCTAATTGACACAAACATTAACATTTATTGGTATAGATGTTGAGAGAACAAAGGAAATTTAGCTTCATAAAACACGATTGTACAACCTAGGTAGACCACAATGGTTAGCCCTTTGTTTGTTTTTAATCTTTAACGGCAAGCCAATAATATATGTATATTCATACAAAATAATGATCGAACGGTTCTATATTTATGAGTGCTCATTTAACTGTTTTCGTAGATAATGCTAGCATTATAATAAGAAGTAGGTACCTGCGGGAAACATATACTTTCCTTGAAGTGATTTTTTCTTCCTGTGTTATTTTGTGTTCCCAATAAGATTCTGTCTTCTAGCTGGTGAATACTGATTGCGGAGACCTTTATTTCGATGCGGCAATCCTTTTCTGACACTAGAGTTGCATCCGGTGAATACTATTCTCTCTTTTGAGGAGCCAACTACCCGTCCTCACTCAGGTGAGGGAAACCAACTGTGTAACGGGTGAATTCCAACTGTGCTGTATCTTTGAAGCGGGGTAAACTTTTACTGTAGCGGTAGAAGCGACCCTGGAGAGGGTCAGAGCCCAACTGAGCAGTTATCTCTGAAGCGGAGTACACTATTACTGTAGCGGTAGAAACGACCCCGGAGAGGGACAAAGCCCAACTGCCTGTTCCGCTTGAAACCAGCCGGTGCCTTCTTGAGCTAGCAACGTAGTTTCCGCTATGGGCCACCGCCTTGGTGATCACCGTATGTGTGGCGAGTTTGTGAACTAAGTGAGCGCGGGAAATTCAATTCAAAGACGACTGAACTATATATATATATAAAACAACATTACAGAATATAACATTATATAATAACATTTATACAACATCATATTTGGAATAACGGAACCGCCCCCGCCCCGCCTAATTCCACTGGTCCGAACAGACAATGAACTTGATATTTAGTTATAGTACATAAAACTTTTGATAATCGAATTTGTTATCGATCAAACCACAATTGCGACCTCTAGAGCGGCAACAGATAAATATAATTTTGAACGGACCTCATTTTCGTCCTCTCCTAGCTACGATCGGAGATTTGTGAAATGTTTTCTCAAATCGCGTCATGAGTAGGAGGTCAATAGCTGATTTCCCTTAAGAGAATCAACTAAAAAAATATAGTTAACAAAATTTGTTGAAATTAGATTTCGTAAATAACTAAGATATTTACGGTTTTACATCTTGTTTGAACTCCAAATCCGGCTTTGGCCTTTAACGAAAATATGTATAATGATCCAGTAAGAGTCTCAGGATAAATGGTTAACGTTAAATTCTTCCTCGCGTTTACCATATGTGTAATAGTTCTCACGGCACGAAGAGTGAAAAAAAAATGTTCTGCGAACAAGGGAAGTGAAAGAGAAAGAAAAGTTGTTGAAGTGAGAAATGTAAGTGGCGTTGTGGTAACGACCATACTTCTGCCCGAGTAATTATTAGGGTGTAAGTTGCCTCCCGCTAATGAGAGTGACGAACTCTTTACAACCGTACTTAGCCCAGGTGGGGCTTGATGCTTCTAAGTCCCTCTTTCCACGCACCGAACATTGCTCGCATTTTATATCTCTCATTCTACTAACTACTATACATCGGCGAGTAGTTCATGACCTGCCTTCCCAGTATTTTGTTAGTCCGGGAAAACTCCCCGCTAAAAGGGAGTAGCCAGACTTCCCGGGAGGAAAGACGTTTTTCTCACGCCTCAAATGTTTGCTTTATCTGGGCTAGTTACAATTGATAATGCCAAAATAATGTGTCTTGTAGGTTGAAGGAATAAATAAGAGACTCAGGATAGCAATATGAATAAGGTGCTGGGTTCGACCAATAGGAGTGGGGGGGGTATAGGCTAATTTATTTCATGACAAGCTGAGTTTTAGTCGCGTCATTAGAAAATGTAAATAAAGGGCTCCCTTAGTCGTAGTAGTATAAATGTTCAATTTATTGTTAGCAGATTTCTCATTAAGGGAAATCAGCTATTGAGGTTGTACTCATGACGCGATTTTCGAAAAATTTCTTCAAATATCAAATATGTCTATCTGTATCTATATTTGTCTGTTACCGCTCTAGAAGTCGCATTTTACTAGCGGATTTCCCTTAGGGGAAATCAGCTATTGAGGTAGTACTCATGACGCGGTTTTCGAAAAATTTCTTCAAATGTCCATCGTTCCAGCTATGAGATGACGAAAATGAGGTCCGTTCAAAATTAAATACATATATATATATATATATATATATATATATATATATATTATAAAGTGACAGGTTAATTATAATTATTATTATTTAAATTTAGTCTATGTACCGGCTACTTCTCAGGGTCTTATATTGCACGGCAAGCATTATCGTTTCCACAATCTCTGCTATAAGAGCTAATTTATCTATTTAATCAGAGATATAGCACAATTAGACTAGATAATTAAAGAAACACTTACTCTCTCTTTGCATCTTGGGAGTCGACTGCCGATTCTTGTCCTCCGATATTGACCCTTGGACTCATAGGGGTCCGCTGTCCTCCCTTGACAAGTGCTGCTACCTCGTTTAAAGCCTAGTACTAATTACTCTGATCTCATAGATATAGAGACAGCGGGGTGGCTCTATGGCTCGACCGTTACAATATATATATATAGTCTGTTAACGCTCTAGCGGTCGCAACATTGTTTGATCGTAACCAAACTCGATATTTAAACGTTTTATGTAAAAAGACAGATCGAGTTCGTTAATGGCTGAAATTGGACCAGTGCTTTAACTTCTTTTATGGACATAATTCTTCTAAGTTGCTTATAAAGTTTATCGCGACACCTACGACACAATGGAATGTTTACAATCACATCGTATTTTGCAAAACCACCCAATTTTGAAATAGCTGATAAAGATAATTAATAGATTTTTTTAAAGAAATTTTGTGGCTATCTGTAAATTTAAAGGAAATTCACATGACCCTAATTCCATTTTTCTATACGTAATACACGAGAAGTATCAAGAATTATGAGGGAAAACCCAAATGGGCCCACTCCCTTTGATTGATCCCTCCAGCCTTGAACTCTATTTCGAATGGTAATAGTAGAAAGTGAACTGAATAGTGCAGAAATGAAAATTTAAAGAGTAATTTATCTAAGTGCTATAAGAGTTTTTCGCCAATCCTAACTATATAGCAAAGAGATAAGACAGCACGAAGAAATAAAAACTGAAAAAGAAAGCGATTGTCTTCTAGTATAGACACGAGAAAATTCTCGCCGAACAGAGAACATTATATGATTTGAGAAAGTGAACTCCTGGGTAAAATAAATGAACCGAATAGAGATACGCAATTATTGGAAACAACTTTATATTTATATATGCGGAAAATGGGCAGAAAATTACCTGTCAAAAATCTCTTTGTAAATACATTAAATGGGAACTTGCTGTCGGCAAGATATGAAATATAACGTATTTTGTATAAAATTAATTGCTATGAAGATATTTGTGAACTTGAAGAAGGAATTAAGATTAATTAAAAAAAAATAAATATTCTTTTAATTCACATCTACATTGCATACAGAAAAGACTCATCAATAGACCGAAAACAAAAGTAATCCGATGAAATAAGTTGTCCTCAGCTTGTTGTAAAAATATACTTTTAGACTTTAAAGTTGGATAGAATAAGATAATAGAATGCGACCGCGGGAGTGTTAACTGATAGATATAAAATAATAATAAAATTATAAATAAAACCCTCCACTAATACTCATCGAATTTTAACTTAAAAATAAAGAATGTATGGTGACATGTCATCTTAATGTGTCATACCAGCACGTGGGAAATCTGTTTACTTTACGCAGCCCCTGCGTGACGGACTTTTATATCCTTCCATTGATACATATCACTGTTTCTAAATGTCGGATCAGTATTTACAGTAGGATTTAATTTGCATGTTTATTGAGTATGAACAATACATTTTTTGTATCCTTGATAATAAAAATTACTCAATTTTGTGAGGGTTGTATCTACAGACTAGAAGTAAGTACTCTCGTTAACAGGAAATCCTAATTTCCATGTGGATGAAGATAATGAAGTGGGTCACAAAGATATTCGGTGTTTGCCAGTTGCCTTCTGCACTGGGACATAAAGCATAAATGCATCAGTAGGATTATTCCACTCATTCCAATAAAGGCATGAGTGGAGATATTCCATTCGATGCCAGAGTTGTTAGAAGGCCATCAATTCATAGCTGACTAATGATAGGTATTAACTAACCTATAACGTATCACCCGGACTTGCCAATACTTTCCTTGTTAATGACTATTTAAACAAGAGTATGTAGAACGCCCATAGTGCCCCATGATTAATTTAAGTTTGCCCATGTCCGAAGAAATTAGTGACGCAGTGTTTTGGCCACAAAGAGGTGGCAAGAGGATTGCCATAGAAACGCAATTAATGCCTTTGACTGGGAACAGAGAGCACCGCTGTGAAACAACTATTCCAGTCGGGCGGTAAGCCTCCTTTGAGCAACACTCGTTACGGCCACTCCTCAAAGTACGTATTGCCAGTTCAGTGCGTCCAGGCAAGGAGCGGCTTCTGCTTCTCACATCAAAGCTTAGGCTCAACAAATGGAATTATTTCACAGGCACACTCTTCCAAACTGATGCATCCCGAGTTTTATAAACATAAACCATGGACTTTGCCTCCCATCGTGTTTTATATCGTAAATATTTTCCAACTTGTAAATTCAGCTTTTGCACGAATGAGAACTTATATCATTTTATAGTTAAAAAATAAAAAGTCTATTTTATCCATGAAAATTGAGTAAGACATTGACTAAACCATGACGAATCAGTTTTAAACTTCAATTCAGTAGTAATTAATTTTACTACAATTCACAGCACAGGTGTCAAACAAAAATATGGGCGTAGCGCCCGTGCAGATTAAGGAGTACATCTACCAATACCCTCTGTAAACTGAAGATAAAAATAGGTTCACGAGTTCTCTATCAGGGCGCACTACCAGGGGCTTGTGGATTAACGGGAGGCTATCGAGTATATACTCCTGACTGTCACTCGGGATGACATAGGAATTATGACTCTCTTAAGCGTCTAGAACGCTAACGAAACTGTCTCATACACACACACACACACACACACACACACACACACACACACACACACACACACACACACACACACACACACACTTCAACAGTTTAATGTTTAACGTAAAAAGACAGATAAAGTTCGTTAATGTCTGAAATAGGACCAGTTGGAGGGGGGGGGGGTTTAGAGGGGGATTTTCGAAAATTCGAAATATCTCCGTTATTATACGTCGGATTGAAAAATTGTATTGAACCAATCTTATTGCAAATTAAATGTACTATAAATATTGTTATATACATTTATTCTCTATCTTGAATATTAACCGAGATATTTGCATTTTTATGAAGTCTGTGGGACATGTGGTCGGGTATTGTTCGGATTAGTTCGGCCGTTTCCGTAACTGTTCGGCTCTGGTGGAAGCTTCTTCTAACCTTACCTGTCGTTTCTAACCTTACCTTACCTTCGTTACTTTGTGAGATTTATGCAAATACGCTCTGTTCATCGCCCCCCCCTTTCTTTAGTTCTTGGACTACTAAAATTAGAATTATTAAAATATAAATTATTTTTACAACTCAGAAGCCGTTTCAGTTGGGATTTTATTAAAATTAACTGAAAGATTTCTCATTACCGTTTGTATTTACTCACGGTGGTGTTGTGTTACCAGTATGCAGATTTCTCTATTGCTAAACTTCGCGTGGGAAATCAGCTTAGTTTACGCAGCCCCTGCGTGACGGACTTTTATTTAATATAATTGGTGTTCTAGACATTTTGACGAATTTGAACACTGATATTTGAATTTTATCGTTTTAAACCATCGGTTCACTTATGTCTAAACTGTCACTCTTTTCAATACTATAATGTAATATATTATGAAATATGCCCATTTTAACTGACGACCATTTAATTGACCATTTATATTGGAAATTTACACATAATTGAAGATGGTGTGTCATTGACACCACATTTGTGTAATTTCAAAAACTAGCCAGCATTTAGACATGGATTTTGTAAATATATTAAGAATGTTTATTACATTTTCAGGGTTTTATGACTCATTTTCAACCTTTATTTGGTAATTTTATTGATCAAAACTGAGATACATTAAAAAAATATTTTCAAAACTAAAGTGAAAACTGAAAAATTAGCGAGTGTATACTCATGAATAATAATATTCCAATGTAAAGAACAAAAAAAAATAAATAACGTAGAATATCGATAAGGAATTATTAGCATCAAGTCTTATATCAATAAACCCTATAATACACAGTTCAGAATAGTAGTCGATTTAGGAGAGTTTGATTTTTTAAGCAGAGTTTCAAGATTATTTGTTGAAAGAAACACTCCACGAGTGAGGGAGGCTTATGGAGTCTTGGTAATCAAGTTATGATGGCCTACTTGGTTTTTGGAACTTTTCCGATTTATCTGAACGGAAGAGATAAAATTTAATTTATGTAAAAAATATCCGTCACGCTGGGGCTGCGTAAACTAAGCAGATTTCCAACGGGAAGTTTTATAATAGAGAAATCTGGATACTGCTAACACAACACCACCGTGAGTAAATACAAACGGTAATGAGAAATCGTTTAGTTAATTTTAATAAGCTCTTAACGGAAACGGCTCATGAATTGTAAACAAATAGTTTTGCGATCCGCTGACCTGGTGAGTTACATCTAGTACTGCAGTTAATAATGAATCAAAATAAATTATATTTTAATAAATGAAATTGTAGTAATCCAAGAAATAAAGAGGGGTGGGCAGATGAACAGAACGTATTTGCATATATCTCACAAAGTAAAAGGTTAGAAGACAAGAAAGGTTAAGTTACACGTGAGTCGAACTACGGAAACGGCCGAACTAATCCGGAAACTCACGACAATGCGGCACACACACTTCATAAAAATGCAGATATCTCGGTTAGTATTCAAGATAGAGAATAAGTGTATATAACAATATTTATATTAAATGTAATTTACAATAAGATGGGTTCTTTACAGTTTTTCGATCCGACATATAGTAACGGAGATATTTCGAATTTTCAAAAATTCCCTCCCTCTAACCCCCCCCCCTCCTACTTGTCCGATTTCAGCCATTAACGAAATTGATCTTTCATTTTACGTAAAACGATTAAATACCGAGTTTGGTAACGAACAAACTAAAAATGCGATCGCAGACAGAAACAGAAACAGAAAATATACATATTTATTTTGAACGGACCTCATTTTCGTCATCTCTTGGTTAGGATCGATGGACATCTGAAGAAATTTTTCGAAAATCGCGTCAAGGGTACGACCTCAATAACTGATTTCCCTTAAGGGAAATCTGCTAATACGGACGTACGAATTTTCCAGTACACCAGGGGATATCTGAGGCATACATTTTGTGAGGACACGTTGAAATAACTAACCCAGATTCATACCCTTGTCCTTTAGACTGTTGTTGTTTCTACAGGTAGTTTTTACGATAAACTGGATTGATTGGTATCATGAAAACGGAACTGGAAAGGAAGGGAGTCTTAAGGAAATGCGGCTTTCCGGAGCTTGGCTACATGAGAGGAACTGGAGGGAGTCGCAACTAATCTTAGGGAGCCATCTGGAGGATAGCAATCTTAATCGGCTGATGAAGCAACTCATGAAATTTGTTGAGGTAATTGGCAGTATGAATATGGAAATTACAATTTCATGAATGCAGAGTCTCGCTATCTTAAACTGTGCTAGAGACTTATTCGACAAAGGAATCGATCTTTGAGCTACAGCTCATAATTTAGTAAATATGACTTGTTAGTAATGGGAATTTAAATTCAGATAAAACCACCCTCATTTTAATGGTTAGACGAGATTTAATTTGGAGAAGATTCACTCTTACATACAATACAATGCTTTGGATTAGTATTAACCATAACCAGAATATTAAAAACAGTTTTCTTCCAAATAATACCTAATCTAAAACTGAACGTAAAATGAGGCAGATCTCCTTTCAATTAAGAAAAAAATTCTCATTACCCCACGGGATACCGAATTTCTAAACACTATATTAGAACCATTAGAATTACTAAGGTGATACAATGGTATAGTGTGTGGATACAGGTTAGACCTCTTATCCTGCAAACTAATTAAAACCCCTTATTTTGTGTTTAATATGTTTTATATTGTTTTTATAAATAAAAAAATATATAAATTACTTACCTCAAAACTAATTTTTCCGGACTGGTTGTGTTTAATAGTATTAAAAACGTAGTGAGCATACTGACTGGCATCTGAAACAAAAGTGAATTTGTTTTGAGTGAAATGTCCAATACCGTTTAATTGGAAAGAAACATTAAGATCAATTTAATGGCATGAGGTTACAATTATAATATATCAGTCTTCTAGGAAAGCGTAACTATTTATAAGAATTTAACTGTAACTAGAGGTTCAATCATTTTGGAATTAAAATATGATATCAAAATAGAAGTGTCTATACGTTTTTTTCATTGGAAAGCACAGTAGCAATCAGTCAACAGGAAATCAGAAACTCACTACAGGAGAAACTTGATTAATATTTATTGGTATTGCTAAATAAACATGCAAAGATCAAACCTGCTTATAATTAAAATCCTTTTATGCTTCGACTCTACTTTTCTGTTTATTCTTAGTCGGAGTTAATTCTTATGTAACACATCCATCTTTTGATGATAATGGTGATAACATAATACCGAAGTGAAAAGGAGAAGTGGGTTTGAAAACCGAAGAATGAAGTTTCATCTAATGTTGGCCTAGGTGTGGCACTCCAAGTTACTTTTGCTCTTCTTCTTATTGCTTTGGCGAAACCTTAATACTACGCTTTTAAGATGGCTATTCTTACGAACCCTACTCGACGTACTATGTATCTTAATATTGTTAAGAGTTAAAGATGCATCAGTGTATCCGACATTATTACAATATAACCTGGGGACTTCTTGCAGATTTTATTTGTGAACATTACGGAGGTAGAAGTTGTTATTCTTTAATATTTTATTGTTAAAGATTGAGGATATTCTTAGTTTAGCAAATATCACTTTAGAGTGCCAGCGCTGTAAGTCATTCACGTAAAATTCTTATATGACGTTTAGCAATTAACTCAAGGTGTCAGAATACTTATAATGTAAAAAAATATATATTCACGAGTAATTTCTAAATAAACAACATCAAATCTCAAATTAATAACATCAAATCTCTGTAAAATACTGTATTGATAACCAGTGGAGTGGAATCCCAAGGCTTTTAGAGCCTCTATCTATAATTTATAAGAGTTTTTAATATAACTCTTATAAATTGGAGATAGATTAGAATTGAACACTCAACCTTTCATTGGTTTTCATGAGTCTGGTCATCGGAGCTCATCATCGGTATACACGGTTCTTCTTCCCCAGGCTAAACTCCAGACTGCCAATATAATTAGAGGCAGAAGAGTTTTCATAAGATTTAATTTACTTACACGACTCTAGAAACCTCGACGGAATCTGTCAACACTATTTTTTGAACATTTCTGGGTTCCCATTCTTACTTATCCTTTTACATATACCTAAAATAAACAAGTCTTCTTCCAGCTCCTTTATACGCCGTTACCTGAGTCTACCTCTTTTCTTGTCCTTTCTGACCATAACCTTTTTGCATTTACTTGGGCCGTCTTTGGGGTTTCGTCTTTTAACAAGTCTCAACCTCAGTGATAGTTCCTTTTAGATCCTTCTACAATTTCATTAATTGACAATTTTTTCTGATACCCATCTGAGCTGCTCTTTGAATGCTCCAAATATTCTTCTATGTTTCTTGTCTCCGTTACTAACGTTTGCTTGTTTTAGTAATAATACATACAGTCCTCAGGAAAACAATGTATTTGATTATTTTTAACCTATGAATACCTGCATTCAACTAAAGAATATTTTTCTAATAACAGTATACAGTAAATTTAGGAAATTCTAAATACTTATAAAAGCTTAAAATAAAGGCTAGACATCATTCAAATAAAAAGTTCATTCATAATTCATGCTAATTAAAATTCAAATTCATATTTAATTATTGAATAAATAAACTCAAATTCATCCATTTTTTATGATTAAAGATGAACAATATAATGTTAAAACCCGTTTAACAGCTGAAACATGACACTGAATACACAAAGTGTTTCTAACAGTTTTCGTGTACTAATATTTATAAAGAATTTGAGCGACTTTATTGGTACCAGCTGCAGGAATAAATTTGCAAAAATTAAATGAATAAACTTCATTCATTGATCGGTCGATGAGAATTTCGGGCATTTATGTGAAGGCATTTTGCTACCTATGGGTCGGTCTGTCAGACCGCCTATCCGTTTGTTCCGTATTTTCTTCTCCTCCTGTGTTTCTTTAGTCTTTCGAAATATTTCAATTCTAGTTTTCCTGGGCACATTTGAGAGCTATTTTATTCATGGGCCCTTTACCACTAATCACCTACATCTCAAGAACCACCTTAAAATCTGTAAGATAATCATATTTGCTGCATAAAACCTAGAAGAATCATTGATTATTTTATAAATTTCCTGTTAATTAGAAACCAAAAATTACACTGTGTGTGCTGTTCCTACCTCTGCACTAATAGTATTTAAATAGATACACGTTTCAGTGGTGACTGGGGAAATATACAAGGCAATCTGATTTTCATCTAGATTCATGTAAATTCAACACTTTAAAGGCATGTTCTGCTCCCGAATTAGTTATTCAACCTGATTTCGTGGTCGGAGGATAAACTTTAACCAACTGCACAGTTCTGTCAAATATATGTCATGAATAATACAAGCTAATGCGGTTCATTATTTACATAAATCAAAATAATTGACAAGGAAGTGTCTATGGATTGGCAAACTCTATAATTAGCCATTTAATGTTTAAAATTTAACTCCCAAGTCAATGACGTAAAGGCAAAAGTAAAAGAACTCTGAATTTCATTCAAAAAATAAAGTTCTTAACCCATTAGAGATTATAACCCACTATCCAAAATTAATCAAGGGATAATTTAATTATTTTTCAGATGAAAGAATATTTTTATGCAACGACCGTAACTTGAATCCGGGTATATTTGTTAAAGGAATCAAATAAAATGTGTATTTCTACTCTGCTGTGTGTAAGAAAATTACGAATTCTGTAGATAGTCCGATCAAGTCAGCCTTTGTAGTAAGTCCGTCACTCAGGGGCTGCGTAAGCTAAGCAGATTTTCCTTGACAAATCTACATACTGGTAACACAACACCACCGCGAATATTAAGTGAATAAATACAACCGATAATAAGAAAATTCCAGACGGGAAGCACCTCAAACGTAAACAAATAGATGTGCCAACATCTCACAGAAAAGAAAAAATAATTACGGAAATATATCAGAATATAACATATTAATTTTATTGAAAACTATTTACTATATCTAGTACTGTAATTTATAATGGATCAGAATAATTTTTATCTCAATCAATCAAATTGTTGTAGTCCAAAAACTTAACAAGGGAGGGGGGGTGTCACGAAAACATATTTGCATTTATCTCGTATAATAAAGGTCTCTTGAACACAATTTATGGTATTTAAGCTTCGAATAATGTGGTTTATTACGTAGCAGAGTATTGTTTATGTCACATGAGTGGAAGTGGGGGTTTGCTGATGGCTGAAAACTGAACAATACAAATGTCTCGGTTAATATTCAAGATATTGAATAAATGTGTATAACAATATTTATACTAAATTAAATTTGCAATAAGATTGATTCTATAAAAAGTTTTGATCCGACGTATGATAACGGAGATATTTCGAATTTTCGAAAATCTCTCCCTCCCACTTGTCCGATATCAGCCATTAACGAACTTGATCTGTCTTTTTACATAAAACGTTTAAAGATCGAGTTTGTAACGATGAAACAAAAATTGCCCCGCTAGAGCGTTAACAGATAGATATATATATATATATATATATATATATATATATATATATATATATATATATATATATATATATAATTTTGAACGGACCTCTTCTTCGTCATCTCCTAGGTAGGGTCGATGGACATTTGAAGTAATTTTTCGATAATTGCGTCACGAGTCCAACCTCAATAGCTGATTTTCCTTAAGGGAAATCTGCTAAAAGAAGGCGTTAATTTGGATCGAATAACAGCAATTAAAATTGATTTGGTTTCAGCTAGAAAAATTTACATTTGAGTATAGTGGCACATGTGTAAGGTAGGAAGAAGTTATTTTGGTTGGATAAATGTACTAAGAAAGAGATTTGAATAAAAGGGCTCTAGGGAAATCAGTCTTGCAAAATATTTTCCCTGTGGCTGATATCTCTCCCCTCAGCAGTCCTTCTGTCAAATATGAATGACACGGCAAATATTACTTTTTCACATCTCTTAGTTTTCAAACAGCTGTTCAAACATACACTCTCTACTCCAGCCGGCTACAATTAAACAGATCTTTTGTATTGATTTATTGCTCGAGAGATTATAGATCTTTTTAATTATAGTCAGAAGTGTATCCATTCACGCATTTACGCCCGCAAGCGCGAGCACGCATTCACACACACACGCAAACAACTAAAAGTCCGTCACGCAGGGGCTGCGTAAACTAAGCATATTTCCCTCGTGAAGTTTAGTAATAGAAAATCAACATACTGGTAACGCAAACCCACCGTGAATATTAAGTAAATAAATACTAAAGGAAATAAGAAATGTTTCAGTGAACTTCAATAACCTGCCGACGGGAAGCGTTTGAAATGTAAACAAACAGATCTGCCAGCCTCACACCGGAAAGAAAAACAATTACTGAAATATATCAGAATATAACATATTAATTTTATTGAGAACTATTTACTATATCTAGTACTGTAATTAATAATGAGTCAGAAGAAATCAAATTATAGTAGTCAAAGACCTTAAGACTGGGGGGGGGGTCACCAGGACATATTTTCATGTATCTCATTTAATAAAGGTCTCTTGAAACCATATTTGGCATTTAAGCTTCGAATAATGTGATTTATTATATAAAAGTGTATTTTTTATGTAACATGAGTACAAGTGGGGTTTACTGAAGGCTGAAAATTGAAAAACGAAAATATTTCCGTTAATATTCAAGATAGAGAATAAATGTACATGACATGAATTATAGTACGTATAATTTGCAATAAGATTGATTCTATACAATATTTCTATTCGAAGTATAGTAACGAAGATATTTCGACTTATCGAAAATCCTCCCCTTTATATCTCCTCTCTCCCCGGTCCGATTTCAGCCGTTAACGAACTTGTTCTTTCGTTTTACACAAAACACCTAAATATCGAGTTTGGTAACGATTAAACAATAATAACGACTGCTTGAGCGGTAACAGACATATATATATATATATATATATATATATATATAGTTTTGAACGGACCTCGTTTTCGTCATTTCCTAGGTAAGATCAATGGACATTTGAACCTGAATTTCGAAAATCGCGTCATGAGTAACTTAAGGGAAATATGCTAAAATGGTATCTTAAATTTTGGCAATTGAAATCTGCTATTAATCGTACTCATGATTTTCTGAAAAATTTATTCAAATGTCCATCGATTACCCAGGAATGACGAAAATTTCAAAATTATATCTATATCTATATATATATATGTATATATATATATATATATATATATATATATATATATATATATATATATATATAAAAATTGTATAGAAACAATCTGATTTCAAATTAAATTACTATAAATATATAATATTTTAATGAACTTAATTTGCTAAAATAAATATTGGCAATGATTCATTTAATTAAAAAAGAATTTAATTTTCAAATCTTGAAAGCAACTAGTATTTTCCCTCAAACTGGATTAAAATAATTTTCGGCTTTATTTCATATTTTATTCTATGCTTTGAAGTTGTCAACACTATTTTGTCCCCAATGAGTTATAAAAGTGAGCAATAATATAAGAAATACCTTTTATGTTTTCTAAACTCGGTAAATGATAAAACAAAAGTAAACTAAGATAACTGGTAGGCAATAACGGAAAATGAAAACCAAGGGAAGGTAGTCGAGGAATATACTGGCCTTATATTGGTACAGGGTATCCCTAAACGTCAGCGAAAAGTTATAACCCAAAGAGGAAACGACCAAGGAGGTCGAAGAATGATTTAGTTACGGGGAAAGTGTAAGGCTGAGAAAAAGGGGGAATTGATGGAGGATTTAAGTTTTACCTTTAACAGCACTTCGTGGTGCCAAAATCCATTGAGCCATATGGTGAATTTGGAAAAGTTCCAACTAAATACTTTTTCGCTTTTCAAGAATTATATTGTAATCGTATATTAACTGGTAAGTGATTTCGAAGATATGACATGAAGTGTTTGAATGTCTACATTAAGAGTTTCAGTCTTAGTGGCATAATAGGAAGGATTAAGTTGGACACAATGGATAAAAAAAATATATATATATATATATATATATATATATATATATATATATATATATATATATATATATATATATATATGTATATAATAGCAGTGTGATGGAAATTAGCAGGAAGGTTCTTGTAGAAAGGCTACTTCAACTGCCCAGAATCAGGAACCTTTTGACGTAAAGCCACTTTTAAAATAAATAATGCTTTTTTAAACATCCCATAATTTAATTACTAATTTTAACTTTGTGTTTTCTCGAGAGTAAGAAAAACTAAAACCTGGCAAACGGGCGTATTTTCAGGCCATTATTGAAGTGGTATTCTTCCCCTTATATTAGGGAGAACAAACGAATTAATTTTGCTAATTAAACTCTTGAAAGCATTCCTCTTGAAAAATATTTATATGAAGGCTTTCTCACTTGTATGGAAATAGAATAATTGCGTTTATATAATTTTTAGCTTTTAGGAAAATAAGTTATTAAACATTTTCAATTGTCAAGATACGTATATAAGTTTGCCAACTACCTCTTGCCAAAATTCTTGTTTGATCGTTTCCAATCTTGATATAATACTAATGATGATAGCATGTAATACTCCATGATGAACTTTATTAAAGTTTAAAATTGGACCAGAGGGAGGAGGATTTTATAGAAGAGCTTAATGTGGGCCCGATAGCTGGTTAAACACAATTATCTTTGTAAACATGCAAAACATTTTCGCGAAAATGGATGGCACTTGGCATTACATCAATGCAAAGAAGACTATAAGTAGTTTAAAAAAATAGAAGTAAAAAGAATTAATTATATTTGGTGAAGTACACTATTCTCGTCATTTGGTACGAGTTATTTTCGAGACCAAGAAGACGTTTCATCTAAGTGGCCTCACCTACTTGTCAAAAATTTTAGATTACGCCTTCAGTAATGTTCGGAAATAGTATATGAATTTTCCTATAGCTAACCATAGAAAAATATATTCTAAGAAATAAACAGTAAAAGTATTATTATTAATAATTGTATTTATTTGGTGAGCTCCGCAACTTGGCAATGTCGCTCAGTATCATCTATTTTTAATTCTCTAAATTAAAATTTTAACATAAAGAAAAAAATGTTTTCAAAACTATTAAAACTTATTATAAAAAAGTCCGTCACGCAGGGGCTGCGTAAACTAAGCAGATTTCCCACGTGAAGTTTTACAATAGAGAAATTTCACGAGAGTCGAGCAGTTAAGGAAACGGCTGAACTAGCTTTTGGCGGGAAAGTCACCCGTCCGTTAGCCGCCCAGATTTAATAAAAATGCAAATAACTCGGTTAATATTCAAGATAGAGAATAAATGTATATAACAATATTTATAGAATTAATTTACAATAAGATTGATTCTGTACAATTTTTCGATCCGACGTATAGTAACGGAGATATTTTGAATTTTCGAAAATCCTCCCCTCTAAACCCCCCCTCCGACTGGTCCGATTTCAGCCATTAACGAACTTGATCTTTCTTATTACATAAAACAAATAAACATCGAGTTTGGAAACGATCAAACAAAAATTGCGTCCGCTAGAGCAGTAACAGACAAATATATATATATATATATATATATATATATATATATATATATATATATATATATATATATACCGTTTTGAACGGACCTCAAGTTCATCATCTACTAGGTAGGACCGATGGACATTTGAAGAAAAATGTCGAAAATTCCGTCATGAGTACAACCTCAATAGCTGATTTCCCTTAAGGGAAATCTGCTAATATAACGAAATCAAATGAAGGAAGCGTTAAAATAAAGCTATGTGAAACTACAAATTTTGAAATAAATCCTGGCATGAGGGTGATGGAAGTCTAAGGCGCATATTAATTCCTGTATTAATAATTGTATAAATTTTAAATTACGAAATTCCCAGTTACTGAGTTTTTCATTACCTCTGGTTAACACATCTAACTTTAAAACATTTTTTTCTAATCAATTTGAAGTATATTTCTTCTGTCTGAGACCATAAATAATTTCTATAAATAATAAAGGATGCTCCAAGCCAATACTAATAATTACATTATTTATTAGGATATATATTTGCTTACAAACATCTTATGAGACTGTAATGTACCAAGAATAATAATACATTTTAATAAAGTCTTAAACAAATCTGATTTGAATAAGGGAATCAATCGTATAATCAACGCCATATACAGTACATTTATCCTACCTATCCATTAAATGCATTTTCCACTTTTATTAAAGTATGGTCAACACAGTGAAATATGTTTTTTTAATTTAACACAAAGTCTCTAAAAATCATAGGGAAAACCCAGACTATAAATAACATGATCATAACTTATATTCTTTAAATGGGAAATCCTTTTGTTTGTCTGGAATATGAATAACCATAGAATATGAAAAAAAAAGAAACAGTCTTTGCTAATGTTTAAAATAAAAGAAGGAATAGACAACATGCAATTACAAATTTCATACAATGAGGAGAGAACGTCTCAGGTTAGCCATGTGTGTTAAGGCGTTGATCTTACTCCCATATGGTAAACTTAGAGGGGTGAGTTCGATTCCCGTCTGGACGATCATATTATATAACATCCTTAGTCCCACCCTTGTTAGAAAAGAGTGGTAACCTGTAGATAACTCCAATTAGCCATAGGAGCATAATGTGGACTAAAGTACATAACAAAAAAATAAAGAATGTTTTATGCATTGAATACTGAATTTTAATTATAA
Organism: Riptortus pedestris; assembly: GCA_019009955.1. Classification (NCBI taxonomy): domain Eukaryota; kingdom Metazoa; phylum Arthropoda; class Insecta; order Hemiptera; family Alydidae; genus Riptortus; species Riptortus pedestris. Next base: position 130,038,392 of record CM032229.1, on the reverse strand, counting down.
CCTCAATCGAGTTTATCTATTAACTACAATTGATCAACAGTTTATTAAAGTGTGTTGAAATTTATTATTAGTATTGCTGATACTTTGCAAGCCTTGAGTGAAGATTTGAACTAATAAATAAATACTTTGATATAGCTGGAGACTATTACCCGCATGGAAACACCCTTTCCTATTTATAGAAAATAATTTACTCTAATTAGAAACTGCGTCACCATCGGCATCAACAGACTGAGGCAAATATATAGCAACAATATAGCAGTTTCTAGCCTTGAAATGGCCAACGGACCCATTAAAAGTGTAAAAAAAAAAAAGGACAATTCCAGAGGCAACATGTCGGGAATGGAAGCATTGTATCAGTTTGGACAGCCCTACAGATAATTGAAAGAAAATATATAGGCAAAAGATCTCAAATAGGAAAAACCGGTCACTCGTTTTAGTTCAATAATACAAACATCACAGTGAATACAAAAAATCGAGTTATACTTTTTGACGCATGGGTGCGTTTGTGTATTTGATGAATTAGTTAGATGAATAAGTAACAGAATAGTTCATCCTCACGACACTCACTTAGTTGAGGCCACAATTTAGCAGACTTCCCCTAAGGGAAATCAGCTGTTGACATTGTATTCATGACGTGCTTTAAGACAAATATGTTCACTTATCTATCGACCCTGCCCAGAAGATGAGAAAAGGACTGATTGATATGTTTATTTGTTACAATGTTATAGTTTAAATCCAAAACTGATTTGCTTTTTCTAAGAAAATAGATGGACAAATGGAAAACATTTTAACGTTAGTGGGTTAGCATAATTCCTCGCGCACACACACACACACACACTCACACACACACACACACACACATGCACGCACACAAACACACACACAAACGCACACACACACACACACACACACACAAACGCACACACACACACACACACACACACACACACAAACGCACAGACACAGATGTATATATATATATATATATATATATATATATATATATATATATATATATAAAACCTCTGTCCGTACGTTGATTATTTCCTCAAATTTTCACCTTCATTTTATTATAATTTTCGTTTAATATGGAATTGAACCAATTTTTTCTGTGGTGTCACTTTGCTCGCTTTTCATGCCTAATCGGCTGAATCTGCATTAATGAAACCTGATACGTGTACTAATGGTATGGCAACTTCTTTAGGCTATAATAATATTTTCAGAGACAAACAGAAATCTACTAAGCGAGCAATTCCTACTCTCTAGTTTTTTGCATGCAGTGACCCCTCTCCCCCCACTTCTACTCATGGTATTTTTATTTAGAAATGGAGAATATATGGTGGGAAAATATCTGTCGTACCACAAGTGGGAAATCTACATAGCGCTTGACGGATTTTTTTTATTCAAATAAAATTATGAATTTCGACCAAAATTACTTTTTTTTTTAAGACTTTTTTTTTATGGTTATTTCCTAAACAATTAGGCATTATTCGAGTGCAAAGCCTTTTAGAAAGAAATAAAAAAATGATTGTGTCGGAAACTAGTCATTTTTTCATGGAGTGAGGACTCACCCAACCATCCCGTTTCTTGTGATACCCAAGCCAAGGATTAAACCAGGAAATTAGAGGGCTTCCAAACTAGATTTGATTGTTGCACACCTCATGGTGAACCTATCAATTTTACATTTATTGAATATTGGCTATTATGATTTCACATTGTCTTTCAGTCAGTATCATTCTCTCTGTCTTCTTTAGTTTATCAATGATTTGCGACTACTTTGGGATCTTTTTTTACCAATCATCACTCACCCACTCTTATTTCCTATTATTGATAGGGTGAAATATATTGTGAAGATATTTTTCTATTATACTATTAATATCAATGAAGTTACATTCAGCCAGCTTGTGCACTCCATATCCAATTATATTGAACAATGAAAATCCACTTCTTTCATTTAATATCCTAGCCATTGTTTTTCATAGATATTCATGATTATTGAGAATTTTGATATTGACAGTGTCCTGTTGTTTTCTCCCAACAAACCAAAAACTCACCTTTAAATGAATGTGTTAGGTAGAAGTCAAATACTTCACTAACGAACTAACTAAACTAAGAAATATAAGATGGATATTCATGAAACATATTTCATTGATAAACAAATGTTTTTTATACATGAGTTTGACAATTTTTTGGCTTTCTTTGTTTTGTGGAGCATTATAAAGAGAAAAGAACTGGTGAACGTCGGTGAGAGCATTCAAAGTCTCATAATTACAGGTTCCGGACGACACCATCTACCTATTCGGGTACCAGATACTCAAATGAGACCTTCTTTCATTCAGAGGACCCCTTCGCTCGTTCCAGCTGCTAATTAAAATGTTTTCTCCCATCAAGAAGGTCGGTAAACACTTTTCAGGAAAGCACCTTTTGAGTACTTTGATGAAGGCTCGAGAATACTAAAAAGCTTCTTCACACACACAAAAAAAAATGATGTACGCTTCAATAAACTTGAAATATATACATTTTTTTTATTTATACAACCTTTTCATTTAGAGTTTTGTCAGCCTGTAAATATCAAAACGTTTAAAAGATACATCATTAATTTTCCGTGTCTTTGAAAGTTCAAAATTAATGGTCTTTTGGAAAATATGTATCTTTTTTGTTTATTTCGACTTGAAAAATCAGATAAAGATTGTTTTCTGAAAACGAATATTCATTTTTATTTAATTACGGTTTATACTAAACAAATTTAGTCAGATTAAAACGCTGTACAAGACAGGACGGGAACTAGACATTCATGAGTTGAGAATGCTCTTTTTTTATTATATTCTATTTGCTTATCACTTATTTGTTTGCTTCATTTTTTCAAAATTTATGAACAGTGAGTTCATGAAGTTGCAGGGGCATAACTAATAAATATTTAAAAGAGCTATTTTCCATGAGTAGTGAGAATAGATTCATAGGTGTTTCAACGGCCAACATTTTCATTTTTAATGAAGAATTATTTCGAAATTTACTGGTTTTTGGATTACTTTTAGAATAACGCGGCTCTTAATTTTAATTAGTTCCTACAATTACCATTAATGTTTATTTATTTCCACACTTAAAGTTTTGATTTAATGTGGTATTCATTAAAATAGAAGTTCATAAGTATATTATCAAGTGAATAACTGATGAACTCTATACGTTAGTTGCCATATTTAAGTACAAAAAACATTTTATCTGTAAGAATGTATATTACTTCACCAACTTTACATAACCAAGGTTAGTTATTTGATCCGGAATCCTAAATATTAATATAAATCTTTTTTAAACTTTAAAAAAACTTTAATTAATGCATAAGAAGTTCTTAATCGTACTCTTATTGTATTAATGTTTTGACAAATATTCTATACGATTCAAGTTTGTCTTCCAGTGTTTGCAATCGGAAAAAAAGGGCTTACTGAGACTCCAAATAAGGTTAATTTTCTAATTTATACTTTACAACGACTTTCGACCGGATACAGCCTTCATTTTCCGAATTAAATAAGCTTCCTTTTGAAATTACAAAAATTCAAAGTCAATTTCCTCAGGACAAAAATATACTTTGCATTACCTAGATGCAATGATGGGATTACTGTTTGCATTAATTAATCATAGCTTTATAATATCACACTTAAGAATTTAAGCCGTCAAAGAGGGGTAACACGATCAGTATATATATTATAATGAAAGGTTTATTATGTTCATTAATATTTAAATTTAAACTATGTACCGGCTACTTCTCAGGGTCTTATATTGCACGGCAAGCATTTTTGTTTCCACCATCTCTGCTATAAGAGCTAATTTATCTATTTAATCCGAGATATAGCACATTTAGGCTAGCTAATTAAAGAAACACTTACGCTCTTGTTGCATCTTGGGAGTCGACTGCCATTCCAATCCTCGGAGATTGCCCTTTGGACTCATAGGGGTCCGCTCTCGTCCCTTGACAGGTGCTGCTACCTCGTTTCAAGCCTAGTACTAGTCACTCGGATCTCATAGATATAGAGTCAGCGGAGAACCCAAACTCGACCGTTACAATATATATATATATATATATATATATATATATATATATATATATATATATATATATAGACATAGCTAAGGAGGCCGGCGCTGCTCCGTAAATCATTAGAGACTAAATAATGGTACTCCAATAATGATAATTTGTTATTTAAAACATCGGCCATAACAATCATTCTCATTCATAGCATTTTAGTTGATTTCCCTTAAGTGAAATCAGCTAGTGGCACTCTTTTCGAAAGATTTCTTCAAATGCTTACAGATCCTGCCAACGAGACGAACAAAATGAAGTAAGTCCATACAAAACTGTGTGTGTGAGTGCTTATGTATATTCTTTCTAAAATCGCCCCATGAGTTCAACTTCAATAGCAATAGAGCAATATACTTTTCAAATCATTTCACAATTTTTGTGCAGATTGATTTGTATGTAAATTAATCTTGCAATTTTAGCTTGGCACTAAATATTAGTGGTAGTTTGAGAAGAATTAGTGCTTAAATCACAATTATACAATTAGCACCCTTGATATTCAGGCTTGAAAAATAAGATTTGGACGGCAAAATTTGGAAATCAAGGCTAGTAGTATGCAATTTTTAATTTCACATCTATTAATAAGGCTATTAATAATAATAACGGCCGGAGAACGGAATGGTGGATGGAAGATCTGCAATCAAGACGAAGGCCAGCTGATTTTTTAGTTATAAAAAGCATGTGATTAGGAAAACGGCCAAAAATGCCTTAACAAGTTATGCCCTTAGTTCACAACAAATAAGGACATTTTAACCTATAAAATAAATTTAATTTTCATAAATTATTTATTTATTTATTTGAAGAGCTCCGCTACTAGGCGATGTTGCTCAGTAGCATTTATTTGAATTCTCTAAATTAAAATAAAGATAAAATGTTTTCAGAATTATTAAGACATAGTATAAAGTATATGGAAATGTTAAAATAATGCTATATGAAACAATAAACTTTGAGATAAATCCTGGCATGAGGGTTGAAGTCTAAGACACTAGTTTAAAAATGTATTATACAGAGACATAAAGCGTAGAGAAATGAGGGGAGTAGGTGAGGTTTAAAGTTTGTTATAAATGTCAGTTGTCTTCAAGTGGTTTAATAGTGTATTTATATGTGGGCTATCTTCTGTTAATAGTTCGTTCAAGTCGTCAGTACCGTGTTACAGTGAGTGCATGTAGGTCAGTCTTTTCGGTTTATAAGGTATGAATGTGTAAGCAGTGAATGTCCGATTCTAAGCCTAGACAACACCACTTGATCTCGTCTGGTAAGAGTTTCCAGAGATTTTCCTTTGTTTGGGTTGTCTAGTATTTCTCGGAGTTTGTTGTCAGTTTGTAGCCAGTCGGTTGTCCAGTCATTGAGTACATCTGTTTTAACCCTCATCTCCTACGGTTGGGTCGGATCCGACCGGGGCGCCACTTCCCCCTTGCCTAAAAATCGCCTGGCTTCCCCGACTACTCCATGGTCCTAGGTACCCTCCTCTGCAGTTGTGCCTGGGAGGCTGACAAGTCCACTTCGCTCAGGTAAGTGTCCTCTCCTCATTATTACCCATTCCGTCAGATCTGACCCACCGTAGGAAATAAGTTTGGGGTCGGATCCGACCCAACGTAGGTTCTATGCTTTAGATTTTTTCATGATTATTTCTACATTCCCATAAGAATGCACAATTTTTTTTTAGAATGGCATTCAATAAAATATTTCACGACCCCGGAAAAAAATTTGGAGGAGTTTCGACGCCAAGACAATGAAGACATGTTGGAAGAAAACGAGGATAGTACGAGTTAACTCGTACATCCGAGCAGGAAGATGAGATATTACTCAACGTTGAGGATGTATTTGATGCTGATGAGAGTGATGATGAGTGAGAATTGAAAAATGACCAGGTTTTTGACGATGATGAGAGAAATTTTGATTTCGTCAAGAATGGGGAAACCCTCTGGACCGATAAGCCGATGCGATCAAAATTTTCCAGAGTTCTTGCAATCAATGTGTTCAGAGGAAATCCTGGCCCAAGAGGAGAAGCAAGAGGCATCACGGGTATTTTGAAACTGTTTTTACTATTCATTGGTGAAGAAATGATGTGATGTTGTAAAGCACACAAACGAAGAAATCGAACGGACGCGGCATTCATTTACCGGCCATGTTTCGTATATTTCATTACAAATAATGAAGAATTTAACGCCTTTCTTGGCCTTTATTTGAGTGACACATTGAAAAATTCAACCCTGAATACCAAGGAAATGTTTTCCCAAATTTATGGTCCACCCATGTTTCGATGTACTATGTCCCGAGCACGATTTGAATTTATCCCCGAGAAATTCAGGTTTGACGACAAGACAACAAGTTTTCTTGAATTTAATTCTCACTTTTGTTCCTTTATTTTGTATTTTTTTTTTTTATAATTTAAGTATATAGCTTTAAGAGACTCAAATTTAGTCAAAAGACAATGAAGACTGATATAAGTATCAATGTTAACTTTTTTAAACATTAACGTAAATAAAAATATTTTTTTTAGTTTTTAATCAATATTTATCCTTTTCCTGCATAATTAATGATTTCTTTAACGATTACGCCCTTCAGGAGCCAGCATGGTCGGATCCGACCCACCGCAGGAAATGTGGGAGGAAGAACCACCGTAGGAGACGAGGGTTAATTACCCGTTTCATGTCTTGTGCAGTCAGCCTGTCAATGTCCACAGTTCTTTTCCTGGCTGCTTTTCATAAATTATAAATTCCTTATTTTAGCTTATGCATAAAGTCATTGGAAGTAAATGTACATTTTTCTCTGATACTCGAAATACAAGTGAGCTATCTATGGCACTCCTGGATCTTTAAAGAGATCCAAAGTCCGTAGGTATGCTGATCAAGTACATCATTCGGGACTATGCACTCCAAGAATCTCATATTGTCTGCCTAATCATCGCAGGATGCACTTTTCCATAGACTCCAGGGAGAGTTCCAGAGAGAGAGAGAGGCAGCTGATTAAAAAGTTGGCTGGAGTATTTGAGAAGGCTGATGAACGGACGAGAAGAGCGGATGAACCTCCAGACTAACGAGAGCAGGCCCTGGAATTTAAAACTTCACCAGGCCAAGCCTATTGAACTCTCAATAAACCCTATTCTCTCTTTGTTTTCTTTCCATTGTCTCCCACTCGACTCTGCCTTCTACTAACAAAGCTCACAAATTTAAAACAACCCTACCCTGTTAGTGCATTTTAATTTCCCCTCAGCAATTCTTTTTGGCACTCCTTGTTAGCTGTAAATAGTTTCCGTTTTTTGAAGCCTCACGAGAGTTTTCTTTTTTTTTTTTAATCAGATTTTATTAGTGTTTATCTTTTACAATATTAAACTAATATTATTTTCTGTTATTTTGAATGTTCTCATCTCCCATGATTAATTTCAGAATGGTAAAATACTTTTAGTTCTCATTATCTTTCTTGTTTGTTTCAGAAAACTTTATGGGATTAGACTGGTAAATGAGTTTTTCGCACACGCTTTTATTGAAGCCTATGAATTATTTCACTTCATTTCGTTATTCCGATCCTACCTTCTAAATGACAAATAACATAGAATTTTAAATTAACGTACACAGACAATGTTGTTCTAGGTCTAATTCTTTATTTGATCGCTGCCAATCGATATTACTTATAAAGTTTCTTGTAAAAATAATGTAAAAACATATTTAAATTAGGGGTTCCCAATCGGGAATGGAACTCACCACTGTAGGTACCAAGATATACCAAAGCTTTGTATGGAACCTATATGTTTATGATAAAAGGATTTATAAATTTTATGCTATGAACTTTGAAAAGATGCTTTTGAGTGGAGATATGGTACGCCGCAATTCAACTGAAATTTTATAAATTTTATGAGGGTCAGAATCATTGGTAAAGAACAGGAGATTTAGGTGGAGGATAATAAAAAAATTAAAATACGTCCTTTATTATGAATCACATCACAAAATATTATAAAACCAACCTTATAATTTACTACAAATGCTTTTTTTTATTTCTATTTATAATATTAACTATTATAATAATTTATTTTGAATTTATAAGTTTTGAAATTTTCATAAGCGTCCTGTTACAAATGTGGTTCACATTTAAACATCTCGCACACAGCATTAATTTTGTGTTCTGTTTACATCTGTTTCTTATTACAGGAGAAATAAAAATAGATAATGTCGGATTATCCACTTGCCCATCATTCTGCATAGTTTATGCACCTCCTGCGTGTCGGAATTTTTCATTTTCTGATATTTGAAAAATGCAATAACCTCTACAAATATGTTTTATTTTTACTTGCTGGATCATAGGCAGCATTTTAAGGGCATTTCAATGCATAATGTATTTCTTAAATTCTAGTTATCTAATTAAAAACAGCTTCTACTTCAGAAATACCTCCGTTTGTGAAACTTGCAAAGAAGTACTAATGAGAAAAATGTCTTACTGTGAAAATCGTTAATTCATTAATGGACCCGTTGCCGTTATTTAAGAATAAAATTTAATTATTTGTTGACCATTCACTACTTTACTTTTGGTGTTTGCTGTATATGCTGCAACGTATCTTTAGGATAAAGAGATAAGACGAAGTCTTTAAATGATGTAGTCTATCTTAGGCCTCACCAAGACAAGGACTAATGATCGGCCTGTTGTGTTTGTCTTTAGGACTAGCCCTGCAACAAACAACAAACTTCACTGCAATGACGGGGCTTAATCATTAACTAGAGAGAACTCATGTCGGTCACTCAACATACATTTCATAACCATTGGAGCAAGTGGATTTTCGTGATACCGTTTTATAATATTTTTAAGCTTCAATGAACTTCTCACCTTAATCTCTCTCCCTCTCTCTTCTCTCTCTCTCTCTCTCTCTCTCTCTCTCTCTCTATATATATATATATATATATATATATATATATATATATATATATATATATATATACTAGCTCAGATACCCGGCTTCGCTCGGGAATTCATTTGAGGCTGAATGGTGATGGTATATTTTTGGCAAGGCTTTACTTTGCACAATATTTTGACATTTACCCGTCCCAGTGTTTAGGGTTAACACCCGTCGTTTCAGTGGATTTGTTAATAATAAAAATAATTTTTTATGTAAGACTTCACTGTCCTGCATATTGTCATATTTCCCGTTTCCTGTGCATTATGCATAGATTTGAATTATTAAGGAGAAAATATTGACATACATTTGAATTAATTTTTTCAGGTGAGGTACCTGGTAGTTCATATTGAAATGAAGTGTTGAGCAAATTTCTCTAAATAACAGAATATACAACTTTTGTTATGTGCATATTTGCGGAAACCCCAATAGGAAATCACTATTTTTAATTTCAGGCCTCCCTTATAACCCCCACTCCTGCCCGTCCCTAGAAATAGTATGGCTTATTATAAGGAAGGCGTTAGTGGTAATTCAAATACCGAGTTTGGTTTAGTTCGGTTGAGTCTTTTGTGCCAAATAAAATTGTGGACAACCGCTATAGTTTTTAGCGTATAACTCATTTATACTTCCGTATACGGCAAAAGTGCATATAACAAAAGTTACTCTAAATAACAAAATAAACAACTTTTGTTATGTGCATATTTGTTGAAAAAGCAATAGGAAACGAAATATCGCTATTTTTAATTTCAGGCCTTCTATATAACCCCCACTCCTGCCCGTCCCTAGAAATGTTAGTATGGCTTATTATAAGGAAGGCGTTAGTACTAATTCACATACCGAGTTTGGTTTAGTTCGGTTGAGTCTTTTGTGCCAAATTGAATTGTGGACTCCCGCTATAGTTTTTAGTGTATAACGCATTTATGCTTCCGTATACCGCAAAAGTGCATATAACAAAAGTTACTTTAAATTACAAAATAAACAACTTTTGTTATGGGCATATTTGCTGAAAAAGCAATAGGAAACGAAATATCGCTATTTTTAATTTCTGGCCTCCCTTATAACCCCCACTCCTGTTTGTCTTAGAGAATATTAATATAGCCCTAAAGTCTAAGTTGGGCTAGTAGTAATATATATATCATGTTTCATAAAATTCGGTTCAGCCGTTTATGCGTGAAAAGGTAACAAACAAACACACACCAAAGAAACAAAATGCAGTTATGGTGTCTATGACATGTGAAACGAAAAGTTATCGTCAAATTTCGCGAAAAAAATCAATGTTAAGACAGAGGTTACAATTATATATATATTTATATATATATATATATATATATATATATATATATATATAACATATTTATATATAAAACACACAAGTAAATTACAGGAAAAGAAAGGTGATGCATGTAGTGGGAAGCAGTCTAGCAGGTCTCGTAATTACTAGAGATCCCTTCATAGGTGAAGCTCAACGAAACACTGAATTATATATATATCTAAAAAAAAATTATTTTTAGCATGTTTACAGGTAAAACCTAAATAAAAATAATCAAGAACAAAAAAGCCTTGTCTTTTACGAATAGTTTAATACGCTAACTTTCTGATACCAAGCTCCAGCGCCTGCTGAAAAAACAAAAGTTCATCACTCAGGGCAGGTTAATTAAAATAAGCATATTTCCCACGTGCTGCTATGACACACGTGAAAAAACCAATGGGTAGGGGGGGGGAGATATTGAAGGCTGATAACAAGATAGTACGAGTAACTTCCGACGAATACATAGAACAATAATTGTAGACCTTTCATAGTTTAATAAGATTGATCATGCAACGATATTTTACGATTCGACAAATAATAAGGGAGATATTTTAAATTTTCTAATTCCTCCCCTGTATTCCACGGTTAAATGATGAGCATGGTATAGATCAAATGAACATTTTAGAAAAAAGAACGTAAAACCATAACTGATGATGTTTTGCATGTATCTCGCATAATAAAGGTCCCATGGAAACAATTTTTGCAATTAAAGCTTAGAATAAAGAGGTTCATGTTATAATAAAAGTCCGTCACGCAGGGGCTGCGTAAACTAAGCAGATTTCCCACGTGAAGTTTTACAATAGAGAAATTTCAGAATAGAGAGTCAAGCAGTTAAGGGAACGGCCCGTACTAGCTCTTGACGGAAACTCCCGACTAGACCCGAAGTTAGCCGATCTCATCTCAGAAGCTGAAAACAGAAAAATGCAAATATCTCGGTTAATATTCAAGATACAGAATAAATGTATATAAGATTATTTATAGTAAATTTAATTTGCAATAAGATTGATTCTATATAATGTTTCGATCCGACGTATAGTAATGGAAATATTTCGGATTTTCAAAAATTCTCCCTTTTAAACCCCCCCTCCCACTGGTCCGATTTCAGCGATTAACGCACTTGATCTTTATTTTTGCATAAAACGTTTAAATATCGAGTTTGGTAATGATCAAACAAAAATTGCGACCGCTAGAGCGTTAACAGACAAATATATATATATATATATATATATATATATATATATATATATATATATATATATATATATATAATTTTGAACGGACCTCATTTTCGTCATCCCCTGGGTAGGATCGATGGACATTTGAAGAAATTTTTCGAAACTCGCGTCATGAGTACGACCTCAATAGCTGATTTCCCTAAAGGGAAATCTGCTAAAAGCTTATTATTAGTACACGAGTAGGAGTGGTGCTTTACTGAAAACTATCTTGGTTAATATTAATCTTAGAAAAAATATGTATATAAAAACACTTATAGGCAATTGAATTTATAGGATCAGTTTTATACTATTTTTCAGTCCGATGAATAATAACGGAGAAATTTCAAATTTTCGAAATTCTCTCTCTCTCTAAACCCCCCTCATTCGGTCCGATTTCAGCCCTTAACAAACAATCTTAGTTTTACATAAAACGCTTATATATCGAGTTTGGTATCAATAGAATAACAATTGTGACCGCTAGAGCGGTTCAGACAAATATATATGGGTGTGTGTATATATATATATATATATATATATATATATATATATATACACACACACACACACACACAATTTTCATCTAGGTATGAACGATGGACTTTTGCAGACATTTTTCGAATATCTCGCCACGTGCAACCTCAAAAGCTGATTTCCCCTGAGGGAAATGTGCTAAAATCACTAAGAATAGCATTCATAGCATGATTAAGTTTTGAATACATTTCATTTTACAATAAAAAAACTAGCAAGGATAAAAAGTCCGTCACGCAGAGGCTACATAAACTATGCAGATTTGACAAGGTGCTGGTAAAACACTTGTGATCTCATATCACCACGTATTCTCTATTGATATATAAAAAACCGATGAGCAGAAGGGGGGTGGGTTACTAAAAGCCGAAAACAGGAACGTACGAATGACTGGCTCAATACTTGAGTTACCAAAAACGCATAAAGGAACCACTGTAGAAATTCTAAAGTTTAACAAATATTGTTCTAAATAATTTTATGATATGACTCGTAATAACAAAAATATTTTGATTGTTCTAATCGCCCCTTCTCTAACCACCATTATTTCAGGTCCGATTTCAGCCAATAACAATGATGATATTTAGTGTTGAATGAAACTATTAAATGTATGGGTATAGATCTTATAAACATTGTCCAATCAGTAAATAAAATCTTAATTTTTCGAAATTAGCTGATTTCCCTTAAGAAACATCAGTTAAAAACATACATTTCCCGATTGTGATATGACAAACCAAAACCGTCCCATTCCAATTCAACATAACTCAAATAGGGCAAAGAATTTCTTAATTTGTACTTCTTGCTGTAAAAATCCTACTCTCTCACCGGCTTGAAATTTAATGATTAACGAACTGAAATCTATTTATATATAATGAATATATAATGCATTCCTGTTTCACTGGTAACAAATTATTACTGCAGTTATAGTGCTAACACCAAATAGGCTTAGGATTAATAAGATTTGGGCAATCAACAACTAGGTTATTATGCCCTTTGTAGTAGTATAATGCTGTTTTACAAATCCCTGTTTTACTCTATACCTTAAATAATATTAACTAATATATTGTAAATACCGCTCTTGTCATAATCCTAAGGGTATTAAATTTACTAATTTTCTATACAATAATTTGTTAACTAAATGTATAAATACATTTTTATTTATTCATATTTCCTTAAAAATGTGTGCTAGTAACACGAGTTATGTTGTACCTATTTACACTACTTACTATTGGCTTAATATATTTAACTGCCTTTAAATTTGGCCAATAATTAATAATCATTATACATTTTTTAATACTGGCAATATACTTACTTATCCTATATAATCCTATATCCTACCTTACAAGTACATATTCTCAACTGGCATTAAAAATAGCCAATATTACAATTAAATGACTTTTACTTTTAATGTGTAAACTTTTTTATGTTTTTTATTTATTTATTATTTTTTTTGCAAGTAATTAAAATCAACAGTTTATCACTCACCAAATAGTATACATATATAAATTTAAACGAACGCAATTATCGTCAGGATAGATTTCGTTTAATTTTTACAAAACTCATCATCTTGCCCATATCAGAAGTGGAGAAAATTCTCTGAAAGGAAGAAATACTAGCGTTAAGTTGTTGCTAAAAGAGGCTGTGACAGAGGGTGCGAGAGACGTGGACTGATGTATCGCCAGTATATGTATAGTATAGGAACATTTGCTGAGAGAGTAAATAATGCCTGGAGGACATTGGGGTAAGCATCAATCATCGGAGGTCCCCTAACTCCATCATCATCCTTCTCAATGGGACTTTACATTCTTAGAACTCCCTTCTGTCCCCCTTTATTTGCCTAACGGATAATTTATGAAGACGTCATCAAGAACCCGTTGGAAATATGTATTTTTCTCTCTGATCTTAATTTTTTTTTTATTTAACACTTATTTAATTGAGATATCAGACCTTTTGAAATAGTTTCTATTACTTTCTCAGGAAGGAGTAAATTTTCATACATTTACAGGTCAAAGACAAATGAATCATCTTTGCCATGAGGCGATTACTTTCTTATTAATAATATATTTATAATTTTAGAACTGATTTATAATTTTTTGGGCTGAGTTTGTCAAGTGAGATAAGGTATTGATCTTAATCCCACTTTGTAAACCTAGAAACCGATTTCCGCCTGGGCAATAGGAATTTATCTAGTGACGAACTCAGTAAATGAAATTCGAAGTCCCACCATGACTAGAAAACAGTGGTAACCTTTTCATAACCCGTCCAAATTAGCCTTAACAGCAGAACACAATGGCTAATTGGGAACGGGTTATCTACAGGTTAGCATCCTTTTCTAGCCAGGGTGAGACTAAGGATTTCATTTAATGAGTTTGCCACTAAATGAATTCCTATTGCCTAGGCGGGAATCGAACTCGCCACTCTAGGTTTATCAAGTGAGATTAAATCCAACGATGTAACTCACAACCTAAAAGTATTAAAAGAAAATATATACTAATAGGGACAATGCCTTCATTTATTCTATATTATTTAATAAGTTATTGGTTAATGAGGTTAAACATATTAGTTCTGAGACCAAGACTAATAAAAATTAAGACTAAATGATTAAAAGTATTGACATTTTATCTGCAAAGACCGAATCTTTCATATCTTGTTAAATTGCAGTTACAATTCGGTGAAGAAATCTTGAGATGAAAAATGAAGAGATGAGTAATAAATGCATGAATGAAAAGAAGTGTGATTATATGAATTATTCTTCTGCCATTCTTTTCATTACATAATAGCTAAGAACAATCTTTGATACAATCTATGCTTCGATGTGAAAATTATAGAGAATGGTTTGACCAATGTTAACAAATCTTAACCCTAGAATGGTAACGACCCCACCATCCCCATCCTTCAGCTATGAGCCCTCCAGACAGCTCGGCCTTCACCTCCACCACGTGCAGCTAAGTGAACATTCCCACTCATCCAATACTATTTTTTGAAATAAAAAACTTTTTGGCACGTAAAATTTACGTATCGCTACTAATAACCGGTTTTTATGCCATAACTTAGTTAATATTATTCTGAATTTATTTTCTTCCAATTAATTTTTATATTCTTATGTATTTTCTCTTAATGTTTTTAACTTTTATTTTTGAATATAAAAAAGACAAAGATGTATAGAAAGAATATAAATAATCTGTTTATAGTTTCGGAAAAATATTCAATGGATGAAGAAATCAGAAATTTGTTGAAAGAACTCTCCGATGAGTCAGATGGGGAAAATAACAATTATGAAATAGATGGATATGGATACGACAGCGATGATGATCCGGAGTATTCTCCAAGTGATGAGGAGCTTGAGCCTTCAGAGTGGGCTAGATAGCGATGAGAGTGAGACAATTTTAGAAAACATCAAGGCAATTGAAGAAAGAGAAGAAACACAGAAGCAAAAAAAAAAACAAAAACTTCTCAACCTAACACAATATTGACAGATCAGTTACAATAAATGTAGAAGGTGGGTTGTGCTTGGTAAGAATGGAGCACACAACCTCCGGAACGTGTTTCGAACAAAGCGCCTGAAAGGAATGTCGTGCACATTATTAGATGTTAAAGTAGATATAAGTTAAAGATAAGTGTATGTTTTAATAAAATAAAAAAAATAGTCACAAACATTAACAAATTTTGAATAATTTAACCTATTACCAGTTGCACACGTAAAATTTACGTATCAGCACCATTAAGTGGGAAATAATATCACTACCATTCTAGGGTTAATAAAATAACAGGCTTAGTCCATGCTTTTAATCATAAAGTTACCTCTAAAATGAGCACTAAGCGTCGGGGGTAAATAAAATATTTTAAGACGAAGAACTAAAGTTAATTGAGTTTTTTTTTTGTAATCCAACTTGGAACATAAACAGAAGAAGAGAAAACATAAATATTTGGTCGTGTAACCAAAGAAGAAAAGAAAATAAATTATAAATTATTAATGAAGATATTAACATAAATACAATTTGTTCAGTCGTCATTTGAATTTGAATTTCCCGCGCTCGCTGAGTTCACAAACCCGCCACGCACATGCAGATCACCAAGGCTGTGGCCTACAGCGGAAACTACGTTGCAGCTCAAGAAGGCATCGGCTAGTTACAAAGATGCAGTCAGTTGGTCTTGGACGCTCTCTGGGGTCGTTTCTACGGCCAGTGGGGCTCTGCTCCTCTCTCTCCGCTACAGATAACCGCTTCATAGATAACCGTTCAGTTGGGATTCACCCGTTACAGAGTTACAGTCAGTCTTTCATCTCTCGCAAAGCTACCATCGTATACGGATCACCGCAACCAGCTAGAAAACAGATCTTATAGGGAACACAGAAAATAACAACGGAAGAAGACTCCA
Organism: Riptortus pedestris; assembly: GCA_019009955.1. Lineage (NCBI taxonomy): Eukaryota > Metazoa > Arthropoda > Insecta > Hemiptera > Alydidae > Riptortus > Riptortus pedestris. The sequence continues at coordinate 130,022,013 of CM032229.1, read as the reverse complement.
CTTCAAGAAAAGTATATGTTTCCTGCAGGTACCTACTTCTAATAATGCTAGCATTATCTACGCAAATTATCAAATGAGTACTCACAATATAGGACCGATCGATCATTCTATGTATATATATTGTCGCTAAATTATTTTAGAAAGTTAAGTTCCTTTTGTTTCTTGTTCAACCTCTATATCTATAAAGTGTATTATATGTTGCTTAATCAATTCAATATACTTGATTCTTTGGAAAACTCAAATAGTGACTTGTGTTATTTCCCCTCATCTTTCCAGAAAAATAGTAAATATTTCAGTCTAATGCTCTCTTATTATTCCCTTTAAGAAGAAGGGGGGTGGGTTACTAAAAGCCGAAAACAGGAACGTACGAATAACTGGCTTAATACTTGAGTTACCAAAAACGCATAAAGGAACCACTGTAGAAATTCTAAAGTTTAACAAATATTGTTCTATATAATTTTATGATATGACTCGTAATATCAAAAATATTTTGATTGTTCTAATCGCCCCTTCTCTAAACCACCATTATTTCAGGTCCGATTTCAGCCAATAACAATGATGATATTTAGTGTTGAATGAAACTATTAAATGTATGGGTATAGATCTTATAAACATTTTCCAATCAGTAAATAAAATCTTAATTTTTCGAAATTAGCTGATTTCCCTTAAGAAACATCAGTTAAAAACATACATTTCCCGATTGTGATCTGACAAACCAAAACCGTCCCATTCCAATTCAACATAAGTCAAATAGGGCAAAGAATTTCTTAATTTGTACTTCTTGCTGTAAAAATCCTACTCTCTCACCGGCTTGAAATTTAATGATTAACGAACTGAAATCTATTTATATATAATGAACATATAATGCATTCCTGTTTCACTGGTAACAAATTATTACTGCAGTTATAGTGCTAACACCAAATATGATTAGGATTAATATGATTTGGGCAATCAACAACTAGGTTATTATGCCCTTTGTAGTAGTATAATGCTGTTTTACAAATCCCTGTTTTACTCTATGCCTTAAATAATATTAACTAATATATTGTAAATACCGCTCTTGTCATAATCCTAAGGGTATTAAATTTACTAATTTTCTATACAATAATTTGTTAACTAAATGTATAAAATATTTTAAGACGAAGAACTAAAGTTAATTGAATGTTGCTTAATCAATTCAATATACTTGATTCTTTGGAAAACTCAAATAGTGACTTGTGTTATTTCCCCTCATCTTTCCAGAAAAATAGTAAATATTTCAGTCTAATGCTCACTTATTATTCCCTTTAAGAAGCTTCCCGCCTTTACATTTTGGTGCCGAAACTAGGGACTAAAAAGCTTCCCCGCCCCGACACTTTGGTGCCGAAATAACTCTATTATTTCCGCAAAAGCTAACCGCACGCCCCTACACAATTGAAAATCAACATGTTCGTTTATTCTTGAGTTCAAAATGCTTGTAAATGATGATTGAAATATTTATTTATATTATAGTTATTGCTAATTTGAACTCAAATCGTTAAGTCGTGATAACCCAATCAAAGGTTCTGAGGTATTGATAATGTAGAGGTTCTAAGTCAGTAGCAGATTAAAAAGAGGCTTTACTGCCGTACTGTAATATTACTATTTTTGCGGGATATAAGTATATTTTAAAGGAAACAAAATGAGATGAGAATAAATATGTTTTTTTCGAAAAAGCATAAGTTAGTGTTGCCATAATCCTTTCCTTGAATGGAGACGAAGCTGCGAGAGGGCGTTTCCCGAGGGTCGATGAATTGCCAAGGAAAAATTGCTCTGAGTGGGGACTTTATTGAACCTATAGCTCTTACCTTTCTTCCAAAGAACTTGTCAGCCATAAAGTAGAGAAATCTGGAAGTACTTATTATTTATCATGCTAGTCTTTCCTTCAGCCTCTCTCACAGATTTACAACACAACATAAACTTCGGGGAGACGCGATTTACTCCAAGTAACTTTTTGTAAGCCGGGTCCTCGTAATGAACAGACATTATATATTGGACATTATGAACCACAAGAGTGGGTGAGTAAAGGCTTTTCAAGCTCCCCTTTGCAACTTCACTTTTTCATTTCTTTTTACATAACCACTTAATTGTAGTTGAGAAAATAATATACTAGTAATGCGGTTGAACGAAAAGGACTCTCTTTCGGTAAAATAGGACTCTCCAATGGAATGCTTTAAAAAATTCTAAGAATTATTTCGAAAGTTTCATTTGAAAGCCATTAGCAGTTTGTTGGGTTTTCTCTAAGCTTCTTTTAAAGGAACACGCCCGTAGATCTAAAAGAAATATTGCTCAGAAGCAGGCTCGGGTGTTCTGATTATTTTCATGCTGAGGATTCTTTTACCAGATATAATTTGTTTCCAGCAAGCTAGGGAAATTTCACGCGAGAAAGGACGTATATTACATAATTGTACTTAGGAAATCAACTTATATTACACATCACTTACGTGCTGGAATTTTCTTACTTTAACCCTTGGGTCACCAACCCTAGAATAAATGTGCTATCTTTTGAATGGTAGTGATGTATCCTTAGTACTGCTTGAGTAGTGAGTAGTACCTCTGACGGCATTCGGCAGTGGATTACTGCCCAAACCCACAACAAAGTTCGATATCTCAGAGTTTTCCCAGCGACTGTCCGCGGTATGACATTTCTCGATTTTTGTTTCGATAAACTCTCTCTCTCTCTCTCTCTCTCTCTCTCTCTATCTCTCTCTTTCTCTTCCCCCCATTTATATACACACACACACACCATACAATATTTCGGCACTATATATATATACACACACTAGCAAATTGCAGGAAAAGAAAAGCGATGCCGGTAGTGGAAAGCAGTCTGGCAGGTCTCGTAATTACTAGAGAACTCTTCAAAGAAGAAGCTCAACGAAACACTAAATTATAAATATCTAAAAGAAAATTATTTTTATAATGTTTACAGGTAAAACCTAAATAAAAATAATCAAGATTTAAAAAGCCTTATCCTTTATGAATAGTTTAATATGCACAGTGCACTTTCAGAGACCAAGCTCCATCATCAGTGCCTGTAGAAAAACAAAAATCCTCCACACAGGCAGCTTAATTAAACTAAGCATATTTCCATTTATTATGTGATCAGAAGCAAGTATTGCAAATAGCAGCCATAATCTTAGTGTGTGTGTACCTGCGTGCGTAAGTTCGTGTGTGTTTGTGTGTGTGTGTGTGTGTGTGTGTGTGTGTGTGTGTGTGTGTGTGTGTGTGTGTGTGTGTGAGAGAGAGAGAGAGAGAGAGAGAGAGAGAGAGAGAGAGAGAGCGAGAGATTTCTTGGCTTCAGATTTGAATGGGTATGGGGGGGGGTTGGGGAGAAGGACAGAGAGGTCCCAAAGGCGAATAAAATTGAAACCGAGGTGCGAGGAGAAAAAGAAATGGAAGACAAAGAGAATATGACATGAAGATATTTGACATTGTAATGCAAGGGTTTGGGATTGATCGAAAAGTACCCCCAGGGTGAACTGTGACCTTTGTCGACCTCCCTCGTCAGCCTCCATTCTAGGGTCTATCGTCATCCCAATCTCTCTCTATCTTTGATTACTTGTTTCCAGGTGGTTAGATGAAAAAACGGAAATGAGGGGGCGAGGATTGAGGCTTCGGGACCCAGACTAAAAAAGAAACAATTTCCACTCCTTATCTCTCTCTTACACCAGTCAACCTACCATCATTACCAGGTAGGTGGGAACCTCTAAGGTTTGTGAATATAATTCAAATCCTTAATAAAAAAAGGAAGAAGTAAATAGATGTCTTCAAATGTTTACCCTCTATAGTTTATTAGAGGTAAGGGGATATTTGAAAATAACAATTACACCTGTGCAGAATAAATAAATTGTTGAACATAATTATTCCTTATTTACTTAACGACTTGCATATCAAAGAAAATTACTACGGCTATATCCGTAGTATTTAAGATACTGGTGTGGTCAAAATGCCACAGTTGGGATGCAACCAAAATCATATAAATATTATCAATGGAGAGAGAAAGATTCCCTAGGATCTGCTATAATAGGCTCCTATTATTAGATCAGAGTCCGACAAATATTGTCAGATTTAATTGGGTATCTCAAATTAAAAACCTACTAAACTCTTTAAATTTCATTGACATCTGGCTTACTCAAGACAAAAACTTAATTAAATTACACATGAGCTCAATAGTAGAAGGATACCAAAGTAAATTACTTTCTATAGACTTTGAAAAACTCCAAATTTCAAATTATAGTCCGTTACAAAAGTCAATTTTCACAACTCTCCTCAGGAATTTCTAACAATAGGTTTGCCATTCCAAATTGTAAAAACCATTGCACAGCTAAGAACATCCAGCAACTATTGTATAAAGTTTTCAATGAAAAATGTATTCTATAATATTAATCCAAAAGAAATTTGCACGCTGTGTAATTTAAATATGAATGAAGACATTTATCATATAATGCTTCATTGCCCTATTTACTCCCCTTTCAGAGAACAGTATTTACCATTCATCAAACAGCCAGCAGATAAATCACAACTTCATAATATTCTAAATACTGCAACTAGAGGAGTATATATTAACATGTTTAAATATTTAAGAAATAGTGTAAAACTTCGCGAATCTTATCTGAGTTTACATTATTAAATTTCTCTTCTTCTCTTAATTGTTTTTTTTTGTTTATTAAGTACTGTTGTACCTATCTATTAGTAAATTCTTGTCAGTTATACTCAATTCTAGTTTGTAATAATATGTTTATATATAAGCTACTAACATAGAAAAACTAACCTCATTATATAAGGCCAACTCTTTGCTATAAGGAAAATCCTTGTAAGCAATAAATAAAATAAAATAAATAAGAAGAATAAGAAGAAATTACTTTCTATAGACATTGAAAACTCCAAATTTCAAATTATAGTCCGTTACAAAAGAAAATTTTCACAACTCTCGGTACACCTCAGGAATTTCCAACTATTTGTTTGCCATTCTAAATTGTAAAAACCATTGCACAGCTAAGAACGTCAAGCAACTATTGTATAAAGTTTTCAATGAAAAATTTACACTATAATATTAACCCAAGAGAAATTTGACCAATATATATATATATATATTTGTCTTTTAATGCTCTAGTGGTCGCGATTTTTGTTTGATCGTTACCAAACTTGATATTTAAACGTTTTATGCAAAAAGACGGCTCTTCGTATCGAGATTTCTCTATTGTATAACCTAAGTAACAACAAGTGAAGAAAGTGAATTGCCTTCTTAATTAGTAATAAGTATAAATTAAAAAATAATTTGAAGTTGGAAATTAAATGCTTTTAAATGTTTCTTAACATTGTAAGAATTTATTTTAACAAAATAAATTGAAATGTGAATGAATTATTGGTGGAAATAATCAATATATTTTAAAATTTAAATATAATAATAATTACCTTCCTTGTTTATTACCTGCACTTGTTTATAACTGCACTACTTCACAATCATCACTAGTTGTTTTATAACTATGCTTATAACCTTTCACAACCATGCTTATAACCTACCAACAACATACCATAATCTTCACAACATCCTAATTTTGTTCATATTCTGGTTAGATCTGATCATGTATTACACGATTACAGAAAAAATTTAATATTACACTCTCGTGAAATTACCACACTCGCTTCGCTCGTGTGGGTAAACGTTTCACTCGAGTTGTAAAATGATCTACTTTTGTCACTTGTATAATAAATAACTATTTTTTTAAGTTCAAAGCGCGTTGTGAGATTTGATTGAGGAAAAAAGGCATATTTTGTTCATCCAGATTGGTCAGCTACTGTGGTTTTACTCATGAACCGATTTTGAAAAATATGATGGGTTTTTATAAAAATCGTGCGCTCCTAGTAGATGGCGAAATTATGGTAATTGAATTTGTTTATATATATATATATATATATATATATATATATATATATATATATATATATATATGTATATATCTACCTATCTATCTATTTATCTATCTTATGTATTTATCTATATTACATATACACATTATTTATTTTACACACACTTTGTTAAACCTCTAACTGCCGAAAAATGTTAAAGATCCACGTAAATATGAAATCATACGAATCTCCATAATTTCAACTAAAATTATTAATAAAACAAAGTTCTGCAACTGTAGTTCCATATATTTTTTCCCTACTACGAATATTTACCGAATATTTCAGTTAAACCTTTTCACACAATTTTCACTCATGACTAAATATTAAATACCGAATAATTTTGAAGGGGCTCAGGTTAGCCAGTTGCGTTAAAACGTTGGCCTTAATCTCATTTGGTAAACATAGAGTGGCTAGGTCGGTTCTCGTCTAGCATTATGAATTTATTTAGTGACAAAATACATTAAATAAAATCCTTAGTCCCACCCTGGGACTAGAACAGGGGGGGGGGTAACCTGTAGATAACCCATCCCGGTTAACCTTAGCTGAAAAAAGTGGACGTTAATAAATAATTAAATCTTAATATTTTTGGGGCTCAGCTTAGCCATGCGAGTTAAAGCGTTGACCTTTATCTCACATGGTAAACCTAGAGTGGCGAGTTCGATTCTTGCCTGGGCAAAGGAAATTATTTAGTGACGAAATTCATTAAATAACATCCTAAAATCCCACCCTGGCTAGAGAAGGGTGGTAACCTGTAGATAACCCGTCCCAATTAGCCTAAGTTGCAGAAAGTGGACGTTAATTAATAATAATAAATCTTAATATTCTGAAATGTTATCTACACATGATTCTTACAAAGAGAAATGCATAAAACTGAATGACGCTATTAGTAACAGGGGGTGAGGAACCTGCTTAATTTACGCAGCACCTGCGTGGATGACCTTTTTGAATTTTTCATGTTGTAAAAAGAAATGAATAAAATCTTTGATATTTTTCCCAACCAAGATTATAATGAATATAATTTTTTATTTCTTTTGAGGAACTTGTTTATTTATTTATTTTTATCTGATTGTGGCTTATGTGCATAGAATTAAATTACTATTAAATACTCCTAAAATAGTTTCCACAAAAATACATCGCTAACAGAAGGAGATGACGTCTGGCAAAATAAAAATAAAATGGCTCAGAAATGGTAATGACTGGACGGCTTTTCTACTCTAATTGGTTTAATGAGGGTTCAATATTAGTATTATTGAAAATCTCTCCGTAATTGAGCACGATTCTTTAGATGGTCATCTCTCTGTTTTCTTAAAATAAACCAACCTTCGTTGCATCATTAAAACTGTATTAATTAAGTAGTAACTTATGCCTTAGCATCGGTTTTATTCATGGTTCTTTAGATTATAAATATTTCACAATTTATAGATTTGTCGGCGTCAATGAGCTGATAAAAAGTTGCGTTCGTGAACATTGAAAAATGTCTAAAATTGAAAAATCTATTAGGATTTTTTTTATCACTATCGGGCTATTTATTTATCTCGTTTATTTATTTACTAACCTTAGTGGAGGTTAAATGAATTTTAAAAATAAAATAAGCAAAAAAACATTTTTAAGGTGAACTGTAAAAAAATACACATAACAATTACGAAGGAATAATCCTACGTCCTAGGCACCCGTCAACACACCACTCTTCTTATCAATCTAGGTCATTGATCAGACAAATAAATAAAATCGTGGGTCGTGTGAAATTCCTATTAACAGTCGACCAATCATATGATTATCAATTCTATTTACGTATTTATTTAAAATGTTTTACCCTCATAAATTGTTTTATTTATTCTTGGAGTTTCGGCACAGAGTGCCAGCTTAAGTTTTAAAACAACAATGAAGAATCGTTGCTTATTGGTGGCCTCAAATTTCAAATTACTTGATGTGTTGGCCCCCGCGTGAAGGCCAAATAATAAAACATTTATCACAATGAATGAGTTTATTTATGTATCACTCAACTTGGTCTCACCACCATTAATTGATTTAATGCGAGTAGCAAGTAAACATCTTGAATTATTTTTGACTACGCTCAGCTTGTACAGCACCTTCTCTTAAGGATGTCACAATGGAGATAGAAGAAATTAAAATAGCATCCAATCAGCTGTTGGAATAGGAATTTCTATTAACTCTCTGTCATAATAGTTGAAATTCACACTTACAAGTAAATCTAAACAAATTAGCTATCAGCATTTAGCAATAGTCAACAGAATCATCTTTATAGAGTTTTTAGTTATTTATTAGTTATTACACGAAAACTTTACAATTTTGGTATTTACAGTAAAGTACAGCTGACAATCATGAAGTCATTTTCTACAAATAATTTAAGATCAACAAAAAAAGTTATATGCCTACAAAGAAAAGTGGAACTACTATCTTCATTTGCAAAACCCTAGTTCCAAACATAGTAGAAGAATAAAAAAAAAAATAGTGGCTTCTCATAAGATGAGAATATCATCCAAGTTCTAGAAAAAAAAATGTTATTATTAATAAAATATATGAACAGAAATTGAAATGTAATCTGGACATAAGGGAACCCTGTAGCAGGCAAACCTATTTTTGCAATGCAATTTTCTAGTTTTATCAAAACATATAACGAGAGATATGAGTTCTTCCAAGGCGGGTCGATCGCAATTACACTGGAGAGCACGGCTATAGAATACTGGCAGGAAAATGTAATAACGTTGGAGAAGCAGCATCTCCGCGGGCTCTTTTAGGTCCGACAACGCTCTATTCACTAACCAACATCAATATAATTGTATATAAAAAAAAAAAACTGTTTTAATGATTTGAACCTCCGATTTGTTTATGCAGGCTGATGTTTAAACATGCCAACAATATTATAGAGCTAAGAGGGGTGGTTTTAGGAAGAAGGACAAATTAAAAAATTGCAAATTTCTCTTATCTATCAAAGTGATGAATACTTGTGTAGAACCTTATTTCCTTTAACATAAAACAATTTTAAACTTACGTGCTTAGGCATTTTTTTGATACCGATATCTAATATCAATTTGAAATACAATTATTTTTTAAATTAAGTGCCGCAAGAAATTTTGTATATTTAATTTAATATGAGTACAAAGAAGTTATGTGTTGTCACTGTCAGGTTCTTTGAATCAGATAAATAATGCTTGGTTGAGACGTGGAATGTTGATTCTGACGCTTTTTGAGCCTTTCTTTGGATTCTATCTTACTTCCTTACAACCAAATCAAAAATTCCTGTCTTAGACTCTGTGTCAGGTAAGCACAACGGTCAAGAGTCATGATTATTTGGCGAGGAATCTAAGTCTCGATCTCGAGGACAAATTTATTTGTTTGTTGGTGTCACGCAATTTGTAGCGATTTACAGACTTCATCAAATAACCGAATGGTAAAATTACTCCCCATTGTTGTTGAATGTAATTCATCTTTATATTCATTAGTTACTGCTGGGCGATATCACTAGTGGAAAAGAAAATGTACAAAGTAATAGAAAAGGTAAAAGGACAAATTATTTCAAGCAATAGTTTTTGGTTTCTTAAACCTTTCCAGAGAATATGAAACTATCAGTAGCAAAAATCATATTTGAAAGGTTCTCTTTTAGTTTCCATAATTTAAAATGGCAAGAGAAACAGCGAGGCTCGGAAAAAAGTGCCCGAAGCCTGAAGTAATAATCCATTTTATACTTCCATTAGGGAACGCTCACAATATTCAATCTGAAAATCCACTCAAAGTTAAATACCGTAAAATTTCAATTATGCACCTTTCCAGATTCAGAGTATTTCAGATTATTTAACTGGACCTAAGTGGGGAAATGCGTTGATTTTGTAAAAAAATGAAATAAAAACGAGAAAGTGATGGGAGATGTTGGGATTGGGAGTTGAATAATATCCGAGAGATTGGTAACTTCCGTTTGTACTAAGTCCGCACAAGAAACATAACAAAATGTGTCCATGCAAGTTATTCATATAAACCCCCACTTTTCGCTTCATTCAACTCCATTCCTATTTATTATTGCTAATGGTGTAGAACTGTAAACATAACTTTATTTTTTTGTAAATCCACCTCTGTAAATATACATTGAATAGTTATATCACAATGGAGTCTTTTGAAGGCGAGTGGCTTAAAAAAAAATAAAATACTCGCTTAGACAAAAATAATTTTTATCCCTTTTAAATTTCCTAAAACCATGCTTTATTTTGTTGTTATTTTTATATACGAGCGATTTCGCCTTTTATTGAGTTCACAGATAAATAAATAAATAAACCAATATTACTGGTGGAACGAAAATATATTTGACTTGAGGCAAAAATATTTTTGTTCAATATGCCTAAAACAAACAGCTAATGTATGTTTTAAACAATCGTTAGCTGTAAATACTTGCAAAAAAAAACATACCTACTGTTGATTTTTGTGCAGTGGGATATAGTCTTAAGAGTTATTCAAACATTTTGCGACGAGGATCGATTTGAAAGAGATCGGAAAAAAAGAAGAAATTGTCGAATGGCAAATATATATATATATATATATATATATATATATATATATATATTGTTCCTTTGTTTACATTAGAAGTACCCTAATGTAAACAAAGGAACAACAATGATGTACAATAGCTTTTGAGTATCTTTAGTTTTGCCCCGAAGAAGAGAAAATAAATATTCTCGAAATATGGGAATGAACTAAGTTTTTTTCACGAACACTGACCAAGACTCCAAAAAACAACAACACCATATATATATATATATATAAAGTAATAATAATAATAATATCATCAAATATTAAAATAAATAAGAGAGTTACAAATAAAATTAATAAATGAAATGAAAAAATAAATAAAATAAGAACAAAAAACATATCAACTAAAGTTAAACTCAACCGATGTTTAATTTGCGAGTCTATGTAAGGTAAATATATTGAATAATAATTACCATTCCTCACTATCAACTTACATTCTAATGTATTTTCGCTACATCCATATCTATACTTTTGATAAGCTATATAAGTTCTTTATTATATTTGTAAAATATAATATGAGGTGGTTCAGGCCAATTACCTCCTTTTAAAACTATATTCATTATTAAATTTGATCTATTTTGATTAAATGTTCAACAGTCATAACATACATGTAAAAACTTTTGTGTTGTCTGTGAGTCGCAAGTACATTTGTCATTTTAAATCTTGTTGAATAATGTCCTGTCTGTTCATGTTCCCTTAGAAATTGTGTGCATTTGTGATGGTGACTCTTAATTGTGTTGTAGTTGTTGAGTTATATTTGGTATGTATTGATGTAAGCTGTAAGATTTGTTACATGTCGTCCATTCCCTGTTCCACTTATGTATTGTATCGGTACGTAAGTCGTTTAAGCAGATTTCCCTCAAGGGAAATCAGCGATTGAGGTCGTACTCATGACGCGATTTTCGAAAATTTTCTTCAAATGTCCATCGATCCTACCCAGGAGATGTCGCAAACGAGGTCCGTTGAAAACTATATATATATATACATATATATATATATATATATATATATATATATATATATATATATATATAAAATTGTAACCTGTCTGTACATTGATTTTTTTCGCGAAATTTCACGATAACTTTTCGTTTCACATGTCATAGACACCATATCTGCATTTTGTTTCTTTCGTGTATGTTTGTTTGTTTGTTTGTTACCTTTTCACGCATAAACGGCTGAACCGAATTTTATGAAACTTGGTATGTATATTACTACTAACCCAGCTTAGACTTTAGGCTATATTAATTTTCTCTGAGACGAACAGGAGTGGGGGTTATAAGGGAAGCCTGAAATTAAAAATAGCGATATTTCGTTTTCTATTGGTTTTTCGGCAAATACGCACATAACAAAAGTTGTTTATTTTGTTATTTAGAGTAACTTTTGTTATATACACTTTTGTCGTATACCGAAGTTTAAATGCGTTATACGCTAAAAATTATAGCGGGAGTCAACAATATTATTTGCCAAATAAGACTCAACCGAACTAAATAAAACTCGGTATGTGTATTAGCAGTGAGGCCTTCATTATAATTAGCCATACCAACATTTCTATGTACGGGCAGGAGTGGGGGTTATAAGGGAAGCCTGAAATTAAAAATAGCAATATTTCGTTTCCTATTGGTTTTTCCTCAAATATAAACATAACAAAAGTTGTTTATTTTGATATTTGGAGTAACTTTTGTTATATGCACTTTTGTCGTATACCTAAGTATAAATGAGTTATACGTTAAAACTTTAGCGGGCACTAACAGCTGAACCGAACTTAACAAAACTCGGTATGTCAATTAGCATTAATTCTTCCATGATTATAAGTTATATTAAAATTTTTAGGTTCTAACGGGAGGGGAGTTATAAGGGAGGCCTGAAATAAAAATTCACCATATTTACATGTATAAGAAACGGGAAATATAAAAATAACGAAGACTGTGAAGAATTATCGAACAAATAATTCTATTATTAGCAAATCACCGGCAACGACGGGTATCAATCCTAAACACTGGGACGGGTAAATGTCAAAATATTGTGCAATGTAAAGCCTGCTAAAAAATACCATCACCATTCAGCCTCAAATGAATTCCCGGGCGAAGCCGGTTATCTGAGCTAGTAACTATCTATATATATATAAAATTGTAACCTCTGTCTGTACATTGATTTTTTTCGTGAAATTTCACGATAACTTTTCGTTTCACATGTCATAGACACCATAACTGCATTTTGTTTCTTTGGTGTCTGTTTGTTTGTTTGTTTGTTTATTTGTTTGTTTGTTTGTTTGTTACCTTTTCACGCATAAACGGCTGAACTGAATTTTATGAAACTTTGTATGTATACTACTACTAGCCCAACTTAGACTTTAGGCTATATTAATATTCTCTAAGACGAACAGGAGTGGGGGTTATAAGGTAGGCCTGAAATTAAAAATAGCGATATTTCGTTTCCTATTGCTTTTTCAGCAAATATGCACATAATAAAAGTTGTTTATTTTGTAATTTAAAGTAACTTTTGTTATATGCACTTTTGCCGTATATGGAAGTATAAATGAGTTATACGCTAAAAACTATAGCGGGAGTCCACAATTTTATTTGGGACAAAAGACTCAACCGAAATAAATAAAACTCGGTACGTGTATTAGGACTAACGCCTTCATTATAACAAGCCACACCATCATTTCTAGGGACGGACAGGAGTGGGGGTTATAAGGGAAGCCTGAAATTAAAAATAGCGATACTTCGTTTCCTATTGGTTTTCCGGCAAATATGAACATAACAAAAGTTGTTTACTTTGTTATTTAGAGTAACTTTTGTTATATACACTTTTTTCATATACCGAATTATAAACGAGATATACGCTAAAATCTATAGCGGAAGTGAACAATTTTATTTGGGACAAAAGACCCAACCGAAATAAATAAAACTCGGTATATGTATTAGCACTAACGCTTTCATTATAACAAGCCATACCAACATTTCTAGGGACGGGCAGGAGTGGGGGTTATAAGGGAGGCCTGAAATTAAAAATAGCGATATTTCGTTTCTTATTGGTTTTTCGGTAAACATGCACATAACAAAAGTTGTTTATTTTGTTATTGTGAATAACTTTTGTTATATACGTTTTTTGCGTATACCGATTTATAAACGATATATACGCTAAAACCTATAGCGGAAATGAACAATTTAATTTGACACAAAAGACTCAACCAAACTAAATAAAACTCAGTATGTGTATTAGCACTAATGCCATCATTATAACAAGCTGTACCAAAATTTCTAGAGACGGGCAGGAGTGGGGGTTGTAAGGGAGGCCAGAAATTAAATATAGCGGTGTTTCGTTTCCTATTGGTTTTTTGGCAAATATAAACATAACAAAAGTTGTTTATTTTGTTATTTAGAGTAACTTTTGTTAAATACACTTTCGTCGTATACCTAAATATAGATGAGTTATACGCTAAAAATTATAGTGGGAGTCAACAATTTTATTTGGCACAAAAGAATCATCCGAACTAAATAAAACTCGGTACGTGTATTAGGACTAACGGCTTCATTATAACAAGCCACACCATCATTTCTTGGGACGGGCAGGAGTGGGGGTTGTAAGGGATGCCTGGATTTAAAAATAGCAGTATTTCGTTTTTCGGCAAATACGAAAAGAAAAAAAGTTGTTTACTTTGATATTTAGATTAACTTTTGTTTTATACATTTCTCCTGGAACAATGTGTGGAGAAAGTAATTTGCGTAGAAATATTATATTATATAAAAATTAATTCAATCTATGTTAATATTTTGTCCTTAATAACTGAAATCTATGCATAATGCACAGGAGACGGGAAATATGACAATTTGGAGGACAGTGAAGACTTACATAAAAAATTAATTTTCTTATTAACAAATGCCAACAACGAGTATTAACCCGAAACACTGGGACGGGTAAAGGTTAAAATATTGTGCAAAGTAAAGCCTTGCCAAAAAAATACCATCACCATTCAGCCTCAAATCAAATCCCGGGCGAAGCCGGGTATCTGAGCTAGTATATATATAAAATTGTAACCTCTGTCTGTACATTGATTTTTTTCGCGAAATTTCACGATAACTTTTCGTTTCACATGTCATAGACACCATAACTGCATTTTGTTTCTTTCGTGTCTGTTTGTTTATTTGTTTGTTTGTTACCTTTTCACGCATAAACGGCTGAACCGAATTTTATGAAACTTGGTATGTATATTACTACTAGCCCAACTTAGACTTTAGGCTATATTAATATTCTCTAAGACGAACAGGAGTGGGGGTTATAAGGGAGGCCTAAAATTAAAAATAGCGATATTTCATTTCCTATTGCTTTTTAAGCAAATATGCACATAACAAAAGTTGTTTATTTTGTAATTTAGAGTAACGTTTGTTATATGCACTTTTGCCGTATACGGAAGTATAAATGAGTTATACGCTAAAAACTATAGCGGGAGTCCACAATTTTTTTTGGCACAAAAGACTCAACCGAACTAAACCAAACTCGGTATGTGAATTAGCACTAACGCCTTCCTTATAATAAGCCATACTAACATTTCTAGGGACGGGCAGGAGTGGGGGTTATAAGGAAGGCCTGAAATTAATAATAGTGGAATTTCGTGTCCTATTGCATTTTCGGCAGATATGCACATAACAAAAGTTGTTTATTTTGTTATTTAGAGTAACTTTTGTTATATACACTTTTTTCTTATACCGAATTATAAACGAGATATACACTATAGACTAAAGCGGGAGTCAACTATTTCATTGGGCGCTAACGATTAAACCGAACTTAAAAACTCGGTTATTCAATTAGCATTAATTCTTCCATGATTATAAGCTATATTAAAATTTTTAGGTTAGAACGGGGGTGGGGGTAATAAGGGAGGCCTGAAATGAAAATTCGCGATATTTCATTGTCTATTTGTTTTTCGACAAACATGCAAATAACAAAAGTTGTTTACTTTGTTATTTAGATTAACTTTTGTTTTATACATTTCTCCAGGAAAAATATGTGGAGCAAGTAATTTGCGTAGAAATATTGATATGCTCAATAATTCATTCTTATTTGAACTATGAGGTACCTCACCTGGAAAAATTAATTCAAATCTATGTTAATATTTTGTCCTTAATAACTGAAATCTATGCATAATGCACAGGAGACGGGAAATATGAAAATATAACAAAATATGAAATATGACAATTTGGAGGACAGTCAAGACTTACATAAAAAAATAATTTTATTATTAACAAATGCCATCAACGGGTATTAACCCTAAACACTGGGACGGGTAAATGTCAAAATATTGTGCAAAGTAAAGTTTTGCCAAAAAAAAATACCATCACCATTCAGCCTCAAATCAATTCCCGGGCGAAGCCGGGTATCTGAGCTAGTATATACATAAAATTGTCTGTTAACACTCTAGTGGTGCAATCTTTATTTAATCGTCGCCAAACACGGTATTTAATCGTTTTATGTAGAAAGGAAGATCAAGTTCGTTAACGGCTGAAATCGGACCAATGGGAGGGGGGGGGGTTTAGAGGGGGGAATTTCGGAAATTCGAAATATCTCCGTTACTATACGTCGGATCGAAAACTTGTATAGAACCAATCTTATTGCAAGTTAATGTTACTATAAATATTGTTATATACATTTAAACTCTATCTTCAATATTAAGCGAGATATTTGCATTTTTATTATGTGAGTGCGGAGATGAGATCGGCTCTATTCGGCTAAGGGCGGTTCCATTTGTTCCTGCTGAAAACTAGTTCGGGCGTTTCCGTAACTGTTCCGCATGGAAATTTTTCTATCATATAACTTTACGAGGGAAATCTGCTTAGTTTACACATGTCCTGCGAGACGGACTTTCTCTATTTAATGTGTGAGAGTGGTACGAGAGAAAATTCTGGGTTTATTTTTGTATCAGCGTTTGCTTAAAATGCAAAAAGGCTATTTGCATAGTTCATAGCAGGATTTCGATAGCTATTCAGAGTTTAAAGTTCAAGTTAAACACTACTCGAGATAAAACACTATTCTTAACACTTTGCGGCCCACGAAGTAATTCGAAAGCAGAGAGGCTTGGCAGGACGCAACGATGTGGTCTGTGGTCCGGAGCACAAATGAGTTTGCCGTGCCTTTGGGAGAAAACATATTATCCGCAGATGCCTAAAATAGCGGCGAATAAAATATTGGAGTAGTACAGGGACTAATGAAATTCCCCACCTTCCTCGACCTATATATAAAGAGATAGCTACGTGCCTTCTTATAATAAGATCGCTTTTAATACCCTTCATTGGTGGATTATACCACAGATTCGCTCTTTTACTCGCGACCCTTATAATACTTTAGGAAGCATGCGTAATTCATTTTATCAAGTGAATCCTGAAAAATTTCCTTAAAAAATAGTTTGGCTCAATGTTCGTGTCATTAAAAAGAGTGTATGATTATAATGAGGTATGTAATGTTGTAAGAAAACGTTCGGCCTTAGAATAAACAAGATAAGTTTCGCCTTCTTTTAAGCAGATTTCCCCCTGAGGAAAATCAGCTATTGAGGTCGTATTCATGACGCGATTTTCGAAATATTTCTTAAAATGTCCAACGATTCTACCTAGGAGAGGAATGAGGACGAAAATGATGAGAATGATGACAAAAAGAGGTCCGCTCAAAACTCTCTCTCTCTCTCTCTCTCTCTCTCTCTCTACACACATATATATATATATATATATATATATATATATATATATATATATATATATGTTACCGCTCTAGCGGTCGAAATTATTGTTTAATCGTTACCAAACTCGATATTTAAAAAGAAGATCAAGTTTGTTACGGCTGAAATCGGACCAGTGGCAGGGGGGGGGGTTTAGAGGGGGAATTTGGAAAATTCGAAATATCTCCGTTACTGTACGTCAGATCGAAAAAATGTATAGATTCAAACGTGTAGAAAATTAAATGTACTATAAATATTGTTATATAGATATATTACCTATCTTCAATATTAAGCGAGATATTTGCATTTTGCAGTTTTCAGCCTTCAGCAAATCCCACATCTACTCATGTTACATAAACAATACTTGGTTATGTAAGAAACCACGCCATTCGAAGCTTAAATACCAAATACGGTTTTCAAGAGACATTTATTACACGAGATACATGCAAATATGTTCTGTTGACCCCCCCCCTTTTTAAGTTTTTGGACTACTTAAATTTGATTGATTGAGATAAAAATTGTTCTGATTCATTATAAATTACAGCACTGGATAT
Organism: Riptortus pedestris; assembly: GCA_019009955.1. Lineage (NCBI taxonomy): Eukaryota > Metazoa > Arthropoda > Insecta > Hemiptera > Alydidae > Riptortus > Riptortus pedestris. The sequence continues at coordinate 130,004,277 of CM032229.1, read as the reverse complement.
AGTAAATAGTATTCATTAAAATTAGTACGTCATATTATTACAGTAATTGTTTTTCTCTCCGGTAAAAAGTTGGCAGAACTGTTTGTTTACATTTCAGATGCTTTCCGTCAGGAGTTTTGTTATTATCGTTTGTATTTATTCACTTAGTATTCACGGTGGTGTTGTGTTACGGGTATGTATATTTATCTATTGATAAACTTCGCGCTGGAAATCTGCTTAGTTTACGCAGCCCCTGCGTGACGGAGTTTTCTGTATACTTAACCATCGTTTCCATATCCTTCTCATTAAAAAAGCAAACTAAATGATATTAAAAATGAATAGACAGATATGACATGGGATCTTCCAACTGCTACGGGGTGTAAAGGAGAAGTAGAGTTGGCCAGAGGTAACGTGAGTTCATAAATAATTGTGTTGAACAGACTCGTAAAAAAGGTGCTACAGAAAACGAAATGGTTTACTGCGGAAACGTGTGTCAACCCAGACGGAGCTCATTCCACAGTTAAGTACTACAAATGTTGTATAATGATAGGAAATCCCTAGTTTCAAAAATACTAAATACTTCTTGGTATAAACTACTAATGACTAATTTTTAGAAAATATGAATTTTTCAGAATCCAGGCAATAGCAGGGGCTCATTATATTTGTGTTATCTTGAGGGAAATAGCAGAAAAGCAAAGAATTGACTGTTGGAGGCATCTGACGTCCCTCTTTCAAATCCCCATTTCATTTCCTTCGACTAAATTAAGGGAGAGTCAAAATGCCTGGGAGATCTCTTGATAACGATTCCAGGAATTTTATTATATTAATCTTTTTTATGGTTAGACGTCATTTTCATTTCGCTTTTTATTTCTAAAGCCCTTGATGGATATTGAAGAAGTCCGGGAAAAAAAGAATACCGAGGTCGTTCATAACTTCAGTTAGCGGTTGAAAATGCTCATTGAGAATTCCAATCGAGAAAATGGAAAGAGGGGGTAGAAACTTTAAAAACGTTACTAGCTGTAGCGACGATCGTGAACAAATAGTTCAACATCTAAATTTAAGTAAAGCCTAAATGGTGTTTGGGATTGTGGTCTTCTCTACTTTAATTTTTCTATCATAGACTTTTGGATAGATATAAACACTAGAGAAACTCTCGACTGCTTCTATGCCTCTTCTTTCTGTGCGGAATTCATTCGAGGGGGTATAGCTGTTATTAATTAATGCATGGTTGCTGTAGTTTATTGTGAAGGGAAAACAACGGATGAGCAATGCTAGTACAAGAAATTTGAGACTTCATACATACCTTGAAAAATGAATTTGTTGAATGAAGAGGCAGATAAACTTTCGTAATTTGAAACAAGCTCTCATTTCTAATGAATGAAATGTGCTATAAGTTTACTTAAGTAGATTAAGTATTCTGATGGGCTATGGCAAACCTCTATCAGAAAGACGTTCCTTGCAGTATAGTATTGTACCGTTTGATATGGTATTGTGCTATAGTTACAAAATTCAAAGCCATCTCAACAAGATAAACTTAGCAAAACATGGAATAAAGTTTATGGTCAATCAAAATACTGATTACTGGGGATCTAGTGATGTAAATCGAGCTTTATATTTCACTACTACTAATTATTTTATATTTCAATCAGAATTCTGATTGCTGGGCATCTAATGATGTCAATTTAAATTTGACATTTAAAGTGAAACTATAAAAACTAGTAGTAGGAGGAAATTAAAATAAGTATGGTCTGCCCGAATTCAAATTGCAGATAATATAAAGCCGTTTTACGATTATGTTTAAGAAACGTATGTTCATAAAAGCTGTAATACGCTCTTTAAAGACTGCTGTTTGGACGCCGTTACTCTGAATTCGCAATGGTTGTCCAGTAATAAAAAAAATATTAAGCAAAGCACATTTAATTCTAAAATCGCTGGAAGCAATGCAGTCCCTGGAAGTACCCATTACGTAATGATGAGAATGGCATGAAAGAGGATTTTCTATAGTGTCAGAGCCAGTGAGGCCACTTCTCGTAAAATAAATTTTCTAGAGGTCAATGGCAAAGAGATCCATTATCACTGATATTGTGTAACCTCGCCCTTGAAGGGACAATCAGAGGAATAAGAACTAATCCTGGTAGAGTATTATAATAATAATAATCACAGCTATAAACCACTCTCGGTACAGCGAACGAATTTGTGGGAGTAGGGCAACAGTTAGGGCTCACTATAAATAAGGGCAAGATGACGTCCATGAGAGTGTTAAAAAAAGGACAGCGGTGCAGGGAATCTATTTACTGTTGGGGAGTACAAGTTTTCTATTTCATTTAAATATCTGGGAGAAACGGTAACACTGATAATAACAATTGATATTACAGTTAAATGTTGGTAGGGTACATACAAGAGTGCTTTAATCTCCAATTATAGAAGCCTGGCTAGGAACTGCTAGACTTAAATATTTTGGAGGTCTTTCATGGACTTTGGTGTCCTGTAAGTGGTTTGGATTCTCATCAAATGTAACAATGAATCAACTCCTTAATAAATAGTTGAATGACATATAAGTATGACATTTAATTTAATACTGAAACTTTGACTATATATTGAAAAACGTCCAAGACTTGGCATATTACATAATGCCTAAATTCATAAATTGGATCTATTATAAAATGTCAACCATTTATATTTACGTATTTAAAACTACCCAGTATATTATTAAAAAAGCCGAGAAAGAGGAGTGCGTCATTGATGTACGACTTAGCCGTGTTAGCTCAGGAGGAGCCAGGTCGACGGCGCAGAAGGGCGACACTATTATGGCTAAGAAGGACAATGGAAGGTCGACCCGTCATGAAATATTGGACCGCATTAAAATGACCAGTAACCGGATGAATTCTGTCTATGATCGAGCAGCAAATGCGGAGGGATTCACTGAAGGACAAATGGTTCTACTATTTAACCCCCAACGCAAGAAAGGTCTATCGCCTACATTGCAGACGCACTGGGAGGGACCTTACAAGGTGATCAAGAGATTGAACGACGTGCTCTACAGGAATCAGAGATCCCACAATCTGAGGTCTAAAATGAAAGTGGTACACCTAGAGCGACTAGCCAAGTATGGTAACGGCGATATTGAGCCTATTCGGGACGAAAAGGCTTAAGTGGGCGTCAGTGTTGCGTGAAAGATTGGCAGAGAAAGAGAGCCGCGAGTTTGATCTAAGTAGGGCTGCCGGCAGAATCTAATTATGGCCTTCCAGGAAATTCTGGACCTTTCCTTGGCTAGGCCCTTCTACAGGTATATATAAGGGACTCTCACAGTACCCCACAAGTCAGTTGACGCTCGACGGTCTTCGAGAGATGTTCAGCGCTACAGTGCGACTTAGTGCAGTGCGGTAAAGTGTTATTCCGTGAAGAAAAGTGTTGTGCCGTGACTGTAAGTAACAGTTCAGTGCGTGTTTAAGCCAGTGTAGTGCCGCGAAGTAAAGGACAGTGCAGTGCCGTCGTTTTATGTGAATTTCAGTGACCGTGAGTGAATTATAGGACTGTGAAATCTGAAGAACACTGACACTATCAGTGTAATACTGTGAGTAGTAATAGTTAACCAAGAGTCTTGTTCATTGTGAAATAAATCGTCCAGTGAAAAACAGTGAAACTTGTGTGTGTTTAATTTTGCAATCCAAAAGAACTCTGATTAACAACAGTTATTACTGGTTTTGTAATAAAACGCAACGACTAGTGTCAGAAGTGGGATTGCAAACTTAAAATCAACAAAAATGAAGTTTGAAGAACTTAAAGTGGAACATCTGAAGAAGGAGCCTAATAATGACCTTGAAGTTATATTATATTATTATTTATTAACGTCCACTTTTTGCAACTTAGGCTAATCGGGACGGGTTATCTACAGGTTAACACCCTTTTCTAGCCAGGGTGAGATTTTAGGATGTTATTTAATGAATTTCATCACTAAATAATTTCCTTTGCACAGGCGAGAATCGAACTCACCACTCTAGGTTTACCTTGTGAGATAAAGGTCAACGCTTTAACTCAATTTTTTACAATTAGTCTACAACCAACTGAGCTATAAATATAACTTTGAATTACATTGATGTTATTGAAACAAATACGTAATATCATAACAATTAAACGTTAATGGTAATGTCATTATGACAAAAAACAATATGCGTTTAAACTCGATATGATATTTTTAGGGTACCACTATTATTTAATTCCATCCAGTTGATAAGTTATTAAAATAATGTTTCTAATCAATAATTTAAGAAGGAAGAATGTTGAGAAGTCTCATGGGGGAGCGGAAGATGACGGGAGCCTTACCAGTTAGTTAATTGAGTTTACTTATTTCCCGTCTGGCATTACTGGAAGTGATTTTCAGTGAGATTCACTATTGCAAATATAACCTAACGTGCAAAACATTACCTAAACTATACGAGCTCGGATTGGCTTTTGAAAGGAAATATGTTCATTATAGATGATATTTAATTGTAATAAATGCTACCCATGATTATAGTTTGAATTATTGAAAAACGGTGAGTCAAAAAGTGTAGAGGGATAGATTAGGAACACATTTTCATTTATCCTTCAAAACTAAAATTTCTATTCTATTAATCCCTAAAAGTTACCCTTCAGGGTTGGCTATTTCGGAAATCATTACGTCGTGGAGGGAAGTGTAATTGAACACATTGAAGTCTTACTATTAAAATACCATCATTAGTCAGGCAAGAATGATTTCCCGGGCATCGCCGGGTACCTTAGCTAGTATATATATATATAAAAAAAAAATTGAAATCAATGAAAAGACATATTATTAATCTACAAATGTTATGTTTATTGTAGTAGGGGGGAAAATGAGAGAGCTGGGACTATCGCAGGTCATTCACTCCGGTTAGTCTCCAGTGGCCGGGAATGCAGCATCTTAAATGTCAAGGACGCTGACAGGCTCATTTCTCAAGGTCAAACCCGGCTTATTCATGAGGTGATCTACCTCAGAATGTCCACCAGAGAACACAAAGACACATATGTATGTTAACATGATCTTAAGACGTTAGATAAGTCACTTTCGTTAATAATTCTGAATAAAACTATCTTCTGATCCGTTCACATCTTCAAGCAAATAAGTAGATGGAATCGTGTCATGGACTTTGGATAATTTAAAAATCTCAGGAGACCAATTTCGTGTACAACCCTTAGAAAATGTCTATTTTTTCTTTTCTTTTTTTTTTTTTTTAGATATTCTCACAAAATCTCCTACTTGAAATCTAAATTTAATTTCAGAATTTACATCAATCGAAGTTTATTTTTAGAATTTGCGTCAATCGGACTCTTACCAATTGTATTACCTTTCATTGATCACTGAATATTTCGAGGAATGGCGCGACTAGAACGTAACACGTGTTCTATAGCTTTAGCCACATCCTCAACTGATTTATTCTTCGCTGGTACAACCCACTAACACTGTTTAGTTTGTTTTAACACTGTTTTTTATAAATATTTATTTGCATTGAACAAAATACCAATCTACCATTCATGTAACATCTTTATTATCTGATCGAAGAATGAGAAATGAATAAACCTATATTATACAATTATATTTGATTCTTCATTCATGTCCTAAGAATGCATCATTCATTGTTCGTTGACTATTAATTTTCACTTATAATCTCCTGAATACATTCACTCAAATTTGGTTTCAACTCTTGCATATCACTTCAAAACAAAACACCATATGCTGATAAGTCACAAGTTTTGGGAAAATAGTATAGTTTTATTTAGACATAATTATAATTTTTGACATTATATATTTTAAACTATAGCTTTTTTAGGTATACTTAACCCCTTGCACTATAATTGCATTAAAGAGTCCTTTTTAATAAAATTTTAAGTGTAATATTTCACCAAAACTTTGTTTTTAATACATCCAAATTAATAATTATTCAGTTATTGTCAAATAATTATACAATTTGAGTAAATTAATAAGTGACTCACCGCCTTGGGGAAAAAACTGCGAAAAGATATGCTTAAATGAGTCCTCGTCAACCAAACCGGTGGGACACTCCTGCAAAAGAACAATTTTTTTTAAAATATTTACTTTATTGTAATAAATTATGGAAATGGGAAAAAATCATTTTTAAGGAAGTAAAAATATTATATCGTATGTATTGTTTCATCAGACGATCAATACAATATCAAAGCATTAGAAAATAATAAATTAAACAGCATGAATATAATGCAACATATTTTTAAACTAAGCTAGAATTTTAAAAGTCCAAATAATGATTTACAAAAAACTTTAGATTTTTTAAACCCATTTCTTAATTTTCCAAAGGCTAGCAAGCACATAAGTTAAAGTAATCTAAAACATAAGTTATTCTACTTATACTACAATTTACCAGCAGCCAGAGGTTGAAAACACAAATCTAATTATATTGCTCCAAGTCCTCATCAAGAAATTAATAAAGAAGAACACAGTAAATTAATTTAAGAACAATCTTCATTCTATATACTGGGAACTTTAGTTCTGTATAATTGTACGGACTAACTATTAAAGCGTTCAGTAAGTTTAAAGCAGCTCCTAGTAACTACAATGCAGGGGCCTTTTCAATAGAATTTTATTCTGAGTTGGTATTCTGGCAGGTGGAAGTGACTTCTAATGTAGGTAGATGAAAGAAATGGCCACGCTTCCACTGTAACAATTTATTAAAACGGCAGAGTGCTTAAGATGCAGTGTATTATCATCAGTGCCCTGTCGACACTCAAAAACAATAATTATTTATCTCTATTAAAATATTTTAGACAAAAGGTAAAATAAATAAGATCGCTACATAACAATAGAACTATTTATTTAGTTTTAAGAAAAAATATAATTAATATTATTTAGTTTTAAGAAAGATAGTTTTATCGTTATATGACGATGTTATCTATTATACCCTTTATCTAAAATATTTTAATAGAGACAAGTAATTATTGTTTTTATGTGTCAACAGATGATGCACTGCATCGAAAGCGCTCAGTCGTTTTAATAAATTGTTACAGTGGAAGCGTAGCCATTCCTTTCATCTACCTACAACAGAATTTTAATTTTTTTTTGTTATGACACTCTCCTCCCCATTACCTTGCGAGGGAAATTAGTCCATATTACACTAAAAGTGTGGAAAAAACTATAGGTTACTTAGTTACAGATCATCATTCTGTAGATAATTGGTAAATTTGAAACTGAAAAGGACAAAATTTGTCCACATTTAATGTGGACTTTAGTGATGATTACTTTTTTAAATCAAAAGTATTTGTTATTTTGATGCCTCTTTAGTTCGTTTTAATAATTATTGTTGTCGTATGAAACTTTTGGCCATGGGTGTACCTAGTAGAATTAAGAAATGTGACTCAGCTGTTAGTAGTAGTATTAAGAAAAAATCAGCTGTTTTTTGCAGGCTCAAATAAAATAAATAGTAACACTATCGGGGAGGAAACCGAATAACAAAGTTTTACACAGTCTTTTACTATTTCGTTACCAGAATAAATATTATAAATGAAATTTAGGTTTCATTCTCGACTTTTATTAGGAATAAGGAGGAAGGGATTCATTAAAAATAAAGGTGAAAAATCTAAACTTTACACAAAGGTCTATTTCCTGTTGGATGAACAAAAGCTGGTGACATTTCACAACAAAGGGAGCAGCTCTCTGAAGTAACAAGCGAGCGAAAGGAAGATAAGAGGGCAAATAGCCGTCCCTAGTGCAGCCGAAACACTTGCTTAGAATTGGAACAAAAAATGCAACTTGCTTAAGGTGGAATATCTATTCTAAGGTTGGTTTGCTCTCGGGACTTTTAGTGAATTTCCCTGGGGGATTGCTCCATGTTAGTTACCTCGGCATGCACTTAGCTTTAGCGGCAGGGCATCTCCCGAACAAGTATTTCATTCTCCGTAGTATTTATTCAACTTGCAGAAATGATGAGATTTCTTTTTCATTTTAGAGTCCACCGAGCCTAGGGAAAATCGCATTATGAATACAACCTGAGTAGCGGATTTCCCATAAGGTAAATCTGCTGAAATAAAAATGGAACGAAGTGTTGCCGGTTCATTAAACATAATTTAAACACGTCCTGAATGATGGCCACACAAAGTGTTTCAGTTAGGGAGTTATTCCGTTTTAGAGATAAACTGATCGTTGAGGCTGATGTGCAAATAACGCAATAATGAGTAATGGAAATGTCCTCTTTTATCAACTTCCCTTTAGGGAAATCAGCTATTGAGGTCGTACTCATGACGCGATTTTCAAAAGTTTTCTTCAAATGTCCATCGATCCAACCCACGAGATGACGAAAATGAGGTCCGTTCGAAATTTTAAATATATATATATATATATATATATAGAAGAGGAATCTTTGAGAAAACAGAACAATTTATGTTTTAATATATAGACAGATAAATTTATATGTATCCGGAAACTGTTTCACAGCAGTGAAATAAAGATTATTGCGTACTTGGAGAGAAAAAGACGTCCCATTCTTCACAATTTATTTTGCTATATCCAAATAAAATTAAATTGCCTAACGGAGATTGACGGAGAACTATCAACAATTACGAAATTAGAAAAAACAAACGAGACCACTAGAGTAAATAAAAATTTCTCCCAGCAGTATCTATATACAGTACATACATACTACTCTCTAATGGGCTCCATTCTATGTTATGAGGCTATTTTTGTTCTGCAACAAACTACTTAACCTTTCTATGGGAAATTAAAGGTCATTTTCATAAATTTACCAAAATCACTCCAAGAGGTGTGGGTTTAAAGTTCAAGAATGTGAGATACATTATATCTCCGTTATTTAGCGCCACACAGAAATATGTTTATAACAAATATTTGTATTACAATTAATATCTTGTACATTTTTATGTGACTTATATTAACAAGGGGGCTCAGGTTAATCATGTGAGTTATAACGTTGGTCTTAATCTCATAGGTAAATCTACAGTGGCGAGTTACATTCTCGCCTAGCAATTGGTTTAGTCGGTAGCTCATTAAATAAAATCTTTAGTCCCACCCTGGCTAGAAATGGCTGATATCCTGTAGACAACCCTTTTCAATTAGCCATAGTAGCAAAAGGTGGGCGTTAATAAATAAATAATAATAATGAAGTTGGTTATAACTCAGTATTTGTGGTCTTCAGTAAACCTCCACTTCCAGTCATGCGACATCGTTACACTCAAATATTGTAAAGATTTTATTTCCAGTTTGAATTTAAAAGTTCAGTTTACATAAGATTTTTGCTAAAAGAAGAAATAGATATTAGGATGTGAGGTGAAGTCAAATGTTTGTCTTTCTAGCACAAGGGAAAATTTGCTCAGTTAACACAAGTGGCTATGTGTTTTAGCAGATTTCCCTTAAGGGAAATGAGCTATTGAGGTCGTACTCATGATGCGAGTTTCGAAAAATTTCTTCAAATGTCCATCGATCCTACCCAGGAGATCACGAAAATGAGGTCCGTTAAAACTTCTATATATATATATATATATATATATATATATATATATATATATATATATATATTTATCTGTTAACGCTCTAGCGGTCGCAATTTTTGTTTGATCGTTACCAAACTCGGAATTTAATCGTTTTATGTAAAAAGGAAGATCAAGTTCGTTAATGCCTGAAATCGGACCAGTGGGAGGGGGGGTTTAGAGGGGGATTTTTGAAAATTCAAAATATCTCCGTTATTATGTGTCGGATCTAAAAATTGTATAGAATAAATCTTATTGCAAATTCAATTTACTATAAATATTGTTCTATACATTTACTCTGTATCTTGAATATTAAGAGAGATATTTGTATTTGTATTCTGCGTGTGGTCGCCAGTAGGCTGTTCGGACTTTCCGCCGAGAGCTCTGGCGGCCGTTTAAATAACTATTCATCCCTCGTGAATAGGTTTAGAGGTTAGGTTAACTGTTTTTTGGGACTAGAAACTATTGGGTTATTACGCCCTAAATAATGTTTTAGGTTTAGAGGTTTCTTACTACTACAGTTGTTATTAGGCAGATTTCTCTATTGTAAAACTTCACGTGGGAAATCTGCTTAGTTTACGCAGCCCCTGCGTGACGGACTTTTTTTCTTTTTATAATGGAACATGACAGCGCTATGGACGCTATTCCCATTTCGATGTGCTCCCCGCGATGCCTTCGAAATTGTAAAAGCACGAAGAAAAATGTTTGAAAATACTGTGAGGCTGTACTGTGCGGTGGTAGAATGGGGCAGGTACGTATCAGCTGTGACCTGAAGAAATAACGATTATTTCTAATATTTAGAGGGCAATTACTAGAGGGCAGGTTATTATTGCGGGCTGCTGTAAGCACATCTCATCCATTGAGTTAATACTTAATGATTCTGCCATTGAGGAAGGAACTCTGCCCGATACAGTTTAGGATAGACCAATCTCTCTCATTCAAGCTGCCCCTTTCACTATTCAGCCTGCTTGGATCAACTTTGCCACGCTTTTGGTTAAGTCAGTAATTAGCCTACCGTTTGATCAATAATGGAAAGTCGTTCTGCGGTAGGCAGATTGGGGGCGGCGGAAATTGTGCGATTTCATTTTAATGTCGCCCAAATTAATTTTCATTACCTTTGCTAGCGAACAGCATACTAATTACACTTTTATTTAGTTTGTTATTTTCATTCAATACTTTAATATAGATATTATTTCTTACGGGTCTATAGGTTTTGTAGCATTAACTCATTCAGGACTTGGATATTTCTGAATTCAATTCTTATATGGGCATGGAAATTTATTTGGTCTTAAGACTGATCAAATGAAGTAATTAAGTATAAAAAAGTCCGTCACGCAGGGGCTGCGTAAACTAAGCAGATTTCCCACATGAAGTTTTACAGTAGAGAAATATGCCCAATAACAGCTGTAGTAGGAAGGGATCTCTAAACCTATTCACGATGTACGAATAGTTCTGGAAACGGCCACCAGAGCTCTCGGCGGAGAGTTCGGAACATGGCGGGGTTCCGTCGACCACACACACAATACTAATGCAAATATCTCGGTTAATATTCAAGATACAGAATAAATGTATAGAACAATATTTATAGTAAATTTAATTTACAATAAGATTGATTCTATACAATTTTTCGATCCGACGCATAATAACGGAGATATTTTGAATTTTCAAAAATCCCCCCTCTAAACCCCCTCTCCCACTGGTCCGATTTCAGCCATTAACGAACTTGATCTCTTTTTTTACGTAAAACGCTTAAATATGAAGTTTGGTAACGATCAAACAAAAATTGCGACCGCTAGAGCGTTAACAGACAAATATATATATATATAGATATAACTCGCGTCATGAGTACGACCTCAATAGCTGATTTCCCTTAAGGGAAATCTGCTAAAAGGCTCCAAAATACGAACAACATAAATGCCACAGTAACTACAAGTACCATTATACAGAAGCCCACACTTAAAGATTATCTTTAAATACTATAATAATACAAATAAATATAATGGAGGGGTGTGAATATATATTCTCATATGTTTAAAACAAGTGTTTGTATTTCATTTAATATCCTGTACATTTTTATGTGACTGTTACTGACGAGGGGGCTCGGGTTGCCATGTGAGTTCAGTCTTAATAATCTCTTAGGTAAACCTACAGTGGTGAGTTCGATTCTCCCCTAGCAATAGAAACTTATTTAGTGGCGAAATCATTAAATAAAATCTTTAGTCCCAGCCTGGCTAGAAAAGGTCCTGTAGACAACCTTTCCCAATTAGCCATTGTAGCAAAAAGTGGACGTTAATAAATAAATGGTTATAATGAAGTTGATTTTAAATAAATAAAATAAATTCAGTATTTCTGGTCAGTAAACCTCTATTTCCAGTCATGTGCCATCTTTATACTCAAATATTGTAAAGATTTTATTTCCAGTTTGAATTTTAAAAATATAGTTTACAAAAAAATTTTACTAAAAGGAGAAATAGCTATGAATAAATATAATGGAGGGGTTTGAATATATATTCTAATTTATTTTTTCAGTGCCTTGTAAGTCACCTGTGTTGTGTGACAGCAGAAAGTAATAGATAAACTAACAAATAGTCACTTGCTTAGAAAAAGGTGCTAATCCATAGATAACTCGCATCGACTACTTTCAGTTCTTAAATTGACATTAGTTAAATATCTATTTATTTAAAATTGTTTATTTTTTACTGAGTATTTTTTTTTGGCTTCCAATTGTCACGATCGTGCTCCCCCGATGATAGCCCTCATTCTTGAGTTACATGATCCACACCTAACGGCTTGCTGAAAATACCAGTATTTTCTATTTTAGCAGATTCCCTTAAGGGAAATAAGCTATTGAGGTCGTACTCATGAAGCGATTTCAATTTTTTTTGAAATGTCCATCGATCCTACCTAGGAAATGACGAAAATGAGATTCGCTCAAAATTTTATATTTATATATATTTGTCTTCTACCGCTCTAGCGGTCGTAATTACTGTTTGATCGTTTCCAAACTCGATGTTTAGTCGTTTTATGTTTAAAGTTCGTTAACGGCTGAAATCGGACCAGAAGGGGGGGGGGTTAAAGAGGGGAAATTTTGAAAATTCGAAAGTATGTATGTTTTCAACCATGAAATCAATCAAAAATTACCACCGATCAACTGAGTGATGCACGATAAGAAAGCTGCGTACGTGTAGCTAGCTACCTCATCAATTCCGGCTGATATTGATCAGCTTATATGGAAAAGTGCCAGATTTTTCATTAAAAACCAAGTAAATTCGTTTTTCTGCTCTTTTCTTGTTAGTTTTAATTTTTCATTAAAATTTGTAAATGAAATCTTTAAATTAAAAAAAAATATATTTTTTTTTATTCTAATGTTTATTATGAATAAAGTAATCATTAATTAGTTTTACTTTATGTGCGGCCCACCAAAAAAAAATTTAAATTTAAATTGGCTCGTTGATTAAAAAGGTTGCTCACCTCTCACCTGGAGTGTTACTCAAATACAATTAATTGCATTTGTAGATACACTCTATACGAATTACATAGTTTAGTTTAAAAAATCCCACCCTGGCTAGAAAAGGGTGGTAACCTGTAGATAGCCCGTCCCTATTAGCCTAAGTTGCAAAAAGTGGACGTTAATAAAAAATAATAATAATAATAGTTTAAAAAACTCGAAAAGGAAAACAACACAGTTACGTACGTTACTTTAAAAGAGTCAAACTTGAAACGGCTATTTTGAATATTCAATGCAAGTGCTATGGATATTTCTCTTGGAAATATTTATGGATTTGTCCTAAACAAATACTGAATGAATATTATGGAGTGTGTACACAGAGTCATCACAGATAGGAAGCCTACTAAATCAATACACAACATGACTGTGAACTAATGACCTATATAACGTTGGCATCAAATTACCATATCATCATATTGTTCTAATAGTTTTAATTACTTTCTCACAATGGTGTCAATTTGTGTTAATCTTACAAATTAGTTATTAGTTCTTTAAAAATGATTAATACAAACAAAAGTAAGTTAGTGCACTAGGAACGTTGTATTATTAATTGAAAAATTATCAATCAATATTAATTACGCCAGAAACATTATTTGCTTAAGGTTACTTTTGAAAAATGTTATAAACGTTTTATGACTGAAGGATTTAAACTCACTTAGGGCATCAGTACATTTCAAAAAATAAAATAAGAAGTAAATTCAGCCGATTACAGAAAAAAATCAAATATCTCGGTGAATATTTAAGATAGATAATAAAATAAGTAGATATATACCAATATTTATTGGAAATTTGTAATAATATTAGTTTTATACAATTTTTCGATCCGACGCAAGATGAAGGAGATATTTCGAATATTCATCTTCAAACCTAATAATCTGCTAAAAATCTACCATATGTTTTATAAAATATTTCATTATAAAAAAACAATGTATATATATATATATATATGTGTGTGTGTGTGTGTGTGTGTGTGTGTGTGTGCGTGAGTGTGTGCGTGTGCTTATGTGTGTGTATCATATGTTTCTCGAAAACTGATCCCAGTCTCATAACGGCAATTAGTTTTTCCTAATGAATGTCAAATATGTTCATTATTTCATTTTCTATTATAATATCAATCAAATCATACTTTGATTTAAAATATACAGTAGAATCCAGTAGAAAGAAGACATTAAACAAAAACATTAGATTTAAAAAAACAATTATTTGGTACAATAAATCACAGATTTAAGAGAGTGGTTACATAAAAGATAATCAAGAGATAGAAAAATGGCATATTTTACATTCTGTGGGGGTTCAGGTTAGCCATGTGAGTTAAGGCGTTGGCCTTGATCTCACATGGTAAACCTGAAGTGGCGAGTTCGATTCCCCGCAGGGGCAATAGGAATTTGTTTAGTGACGAACTAATTAAATTAAATCCTTAGTCCCACCCTGGCTAGAAAAGGGTGGTAACTTATAGATAACCCGCCCCAATTAGCCACAGTAGAAAACTGTGGACGTTAATAAATAATTCTGGATTTGTGCTGGCTGGTGGAGGTCCATCGTCAACGGAAGGATCATAAAGGTCAAACACCTCCACTCTTAATACTTCTTTATTACAGGAAAAGTACTTTCGGGGCGAACCGTCCCATCACCAGTGCTCTGTGACACAACATTTATACTTTCAAAAACGGTTGACTTTTACATTTATTTATTTATTAATTTATTCATATATATTACATGTTTATGAAAGTATAAATGTTGTGTCACAGAGCACTGATGATGGGACGGTTCGCCCCGAAAGTACTTTGCCTGTAATAAAGAAGTATTAAGAGTGGAGGTGTTTGACCTTTTTGATCCTTCCGTTAATAAATAATAATTAAAAGATATATGTATATTAAATGTTTAATGAATAAAATAACAGAAATCGACATAAACATGTGTAGCTGTTATGTACCTATATAGCAACAAAATATAAGATTATTTAATCAATAATTTGGTTAGCAGTTTCAAGCACTTGTATCTCGCAAGTGCTTTGATAAAAACACCTAAATATATATAATATAATAAAACTCCCTCAAATACTTTCTCACTGACACATTTATACATACATGCTACATAAAGATGTATTGGATCTTCAATGGTCTGATCTAGTAGTAGAAAAATGATTGTTAGCAGAAATAATACCTTCATGCAAACTTTCGTATTTTCACAATTAGAACTGTTAGCAAGCTCTACAGTAATTTCACCAGATTGTTATAAGCGCTAACCTGATCTTATAAATTATTTTCCATTGTCATATTAACTGCACAATTATTATGAGTTCTTGGCTTCATGTGATTTGATGGAACGTACTGTTCGATGTTAACTCATTTAGGGGTGAAGAATTATCTGCAAGGGACGAAACTAGTGTCGAAATAAATATTCGTTTGAAGATATAACATATCATTGAATCCGATTTCGTTAATACATTATTATCCAAAATTTGTAGAAAGAGAATTACTAAAAATATCTTGATCAAGTAGATCGAGAATAGAAAATGTTTCGATGAGACATAATATCTTCATTATTAAGGTATTTACTATTTTTATTTAATTTTTTTTAGGCTAAACCTGATTTGATTTGGATCTTCATTTTAACGTGAAACTTTCGTGTAATGGTCTACTTAGTTATATTAAGCTAAAATATTACCATATTTTATTACTACATCGTTAATTCAGTACTCGTAAAGATATTTGTTCACTTTAGAACCCAAGGCAATGCTTGCGAAAAAATGTTCGTATAATAAAGAACTCTTGTGACAGACACTTGTGGCTTATCGTTCAGGATCGTTTACCGCAAACCACCAGTTGGTTATTATAAAAAAAGGAAAATTAAAGTAAAAGTGAAAAGTGATATTCTCTTAAAGATATTAAATGCCACCTTGCCGGGCTGAATAATTCGGTGTTGTTGTTGAAGTTCTCATTCCTTTCAGTTGTATTATCTTCAAATTTATTACTCCACTTAGTTCGGGAGCATTTCAGGCTCGTTAGCATAATCTCTCAATTCGGATAATCCCATCTCTGTAAGAGGGCTGCTTATGCAGCTTTTTTATTTTCTAAGTCGCCATTCGGCGTTTTTTTTTAAACTTTTGAGTGAATCCTTGCTCAAAAGTGTTTTAACTAAAATTAATAAATATTATCTTTATATATATATATATATATATATATATATATATAATTCTTCTGTACGTGAGTATGTCACTGAACCCGTCCTAAACAGCTGGACCGATTTGAATGAATTTTATTGTACGCGTTAGGGTGACGCACAGGATGGTTTAGCGTCACAAATCAGCCTGGCAGATGGAGCGGGAGGATAGCGATATTTCGTTTCCTATTGGTTCTTCGGCAAGTAGGTTAAAAGTTGTTTATGTTGTTATTTAGAGTAACTTTTGTTATATTCACTTTTGTCGTATAACAAAGTATAAACGACTAAAAAATATAAGTGGGAGCCAACAATTTTATTGGGCACTAACGGTTGAACCGAACTTAACAAAATTCTATAATTGAATTAGCATTTATTCTTCCATGATTATAAGCTATATTAAATTTGTTAGGTTCGAACGGGAGTGGGGGTTATAAGGAAGGCCTGAATAAAAATCTCTCAATATTTCATTTTCTATTTGTTTTTAGGCATACGTGCACAAACAAAAGTTGTTTTTTTGTGTTATTAAAGGTAGCTTTTTTTTTAAAACATAATATTATTAAAATTAATATCCTAATAGCTTGAAATATCATGCAGGACAAAGTCTGTCCAGTCCGCTAGTTATATATATATATAATTGTTTCTACTAAAGGAAAAAAAAAATGTCCGTCACGCAGGGGCTGCGGAAACTAAGCAGATTTCCCAAATGAAGTTTTATAATAAAGAAATTTCAGTATAGGGAGTCAAACAGTTACGGGAACGGCCCGAACTAGCTCTTGACGGAAACTCACGACTAGACCCGAAGTTAGCCGATCTCATCTCAGAAGCTGAAAACAGAAAAATGCAAATATCTCGGTTAATATTCAAGATAGCGAATAAATGTATATAACAATATTTATAGTAAATTTAATTTGAAATAAGATTGATTCTATATAATATTTCGATCCGAAGCATAATAACGGAGATATTTCGAATTTTTGAAAATCTCTTCCTCTAAACCCCCCCTCCCACTAGTCCGATTTCAGCCGTTAACGAACTTGATCTTTCTTTTTACATAAAACGATTAAATACCGAGTTTGGCGACGATTAAACAAAAATTGCGACCGCTAGAGTGTTAACAGACAAATATATATGTCTATATATATATATATATATATATAGTTTTGAACGGAACTCATTTTCGTCATCTCCTGGGTAGGATCGATGGACATTTGAGGAAATATTTTGAAAATCGCGCCATGAGTACGACCTCAATAGCTGATTTCCATAAGGGAAATCTGCTAAAAGGAGCTAAATCACCTACGTAAGTGCGTGTGTGTTCTTGAATGAGCGCATATTTGGGTTAGTGAGGGTGTGTGTGAGAGCGAGGGTGTAAACAATAAATCATTTACGCAGGAGGCCATTGTGGGCTAATGTATATCAAGTCATAACAGTATACGAGAGAGGCAGTGTGATCACCCTCGGGCCACTTGACTTAATTTCCGATGCTGAAACCTGCCATGGAGGCGTATTTCATTCAATAGAGGCCCAGGAGCTGATCCTCCCCTGAATGAAATAGCAAAGACTGTACTATTAGGCACATAACTACTCTCTCTCTCTTAATTATTAATCTCACCATATCGCGCCCTTAGAATATTTCTGTCAAAAGTGATAAATTTCAGGAAAATGCATTTTAAAGATTTGGTTTCTGTACAAAGCTTATAAAATCATCTCCACTAAAATAGAAATAAGCTTGCATCTAGTGACTTCTATGGAATCGAGTAGCATTGTCAACTACTTTGGATGCCAAAAAATGCCCAGGCCCAATGTGGGCGGGATTAGTCACAGTACTGATTTAGGAATATGAATTATTGCCTTAAGCTGTCATGGCAAAATTAACAAAGAAGTAAATAAATTAATAAAAGTAAAATAAAAAAACCGTAATTTTTATTGGAAAGCGCCTAAGAATGACACTATTCTGGCAATAAAATAAAAAGTATATAAAAAGAGAATAATACAAATAAAAACAAATTTTTAATGCTTCAATTTTTAGTAAAGTAAACCTTATGTCTATTGAAAATATTGCGATTTGAGAGAAAAAAAGGCATGTAAACGTGTTTTATGAAATTATTTATAATATACAGCAGCATTAAAACATCATTATACATACTCAAAAAAAGAAAATACTTAATGATAGATAAATTTCATAACCATATTGAACACAAATAAACTCCCATGGAAAAATTTCCATTTTTTATTTTTACGATACTATTATAGGGGTGTAATATACTGACCTCGCTTCTGCCACTGTATTTGATCTTTGGGTAATTTAATGAATATTGTCTGATAGACGGAACTTTGAAATTCTCTATTACATCATTCTATTATTCTTTAATCCAAAACTTTTCACCCTGTTATTTATTTCATTATTTTTCTTTTATATTGACCAATCCTATGGTAACCACCGAAGACGAAGCGAAATAAAAATGGTTATCCAATCAAAATACAAAATTTGGATGAACTACGCACCTTAATTATCATAGCCACACCGGCCACATACTTTTTCATCTGTTATTCTATTGATTTGCCCGTAATTTACTTAGCGGTGATCGTACTGACTAATTTCGTATATATTTTTTTTTTAAATCAAGTCAGGAGAACAACCCCAAATGCCGATTTCCTTTAAGGGAAATCTGCTAATAGAACAACACAGGGAAGCTAGGAAAAACTTAGAAAACAAATTGTAATTATGTTCATCTTCTTCTGCCCATGTTGGCAGGCACAACAAAACAAAATGACAATTCAACAAGTCATTGAAACATGAAAAGTCTGTTCTTATTTATTGAATGTGATTAATTTGAAAAGTGAAGCCACGAACACTCTGCCTGCCCGGGTTATGTTACAAATGGAGTTCCTCTTGAGGGATCCTATTCTGTGCCAAAGTCATGCGTGCGGTGAATAGACTGAGCCAAACTTGATAATTACGAATAATTTAGGCTTATAACAATAAACCACTTTAAATTTAAATTTTCAAGAATCAAGAAAAAACATTTGCTACGTCACTGAAAACTGCAGTACTAAAGACTAATGCTTAGTATTTTGATGGTTGGTTTACTTTATTGGTATGCTGCTTTATAAACAAAGAAATAATGAATGCCACAAAATAATTAGCTTCGTCAAATTGTACTATCCTAAACTGCATTATGCATTTTCTTGAATTTCGACTGCGGCCATTCATTTGAATCCTCAACATCTATGTTTTAATTATGGACTGTTCAAAATGAAAGGAATTTTTATATACAATTTGCACTACTCATTCATGCCGGCTATCTGCTCCAGCAGTCTCTTAGTAACATTTTAAAGTACAAATGTCCGATAGGTGTTCGTCAACCTTCATCAACCATACATCGCCGCTACTTTTGTTGTCTTGTTAGATCGAAGTCTGCGACCTAACCGGAAATGTGGGAGACCTCTGAAGCAGAAAGCTGGGTTGACCAGGGAAAAATCTCTGTCTCAAAATATTTTTTCAATCGATTCTGATGATGAAGTCATGCACTCCATTTTGTGTTTTATATAGTTGTCTAAACGTTAACAGAGGTTTTATTTTAATTTCCTGCCTAGTCGTGTTAATTTTGACTTAAGGAATTATTTCACTTATCTTTTCGTATTCACCTAACGTATTGAGTCTTCTTTAATGAGGGGAAAAATCGATATTTGAATGTTCTGGTGACCCCTTACGGGTATCATTCCCTCGTTTGGGATACCTGCTTAGCTTACCCAACTCGGACGTGACCATCTTTGTAAGTTTTTGCCACTCAATACAATTCCTCCCACTTACTTGCATATAATGTTCAAGTGAGAAATGTGAACACTTCCGAAACTAGAACATCTTCTGCTTCTGTAGTCCTTCTTTACGTATTCTAGTGTTTCGTCTTGCCTAGGTCTATAGTGAGCCGTAGGTTACAGACACCTCCTGTAAACACCCCCAGTGTCCCTCCAGTAATTTTTGAATAAATATAAATATACAGCTTGGAATAGTTAATACATATACGAAATGATAATAAGTACTTGTTGATTGTTATTAGTAGAATGGTATTGACGGAGTGGCAGGTAATGAGCTGTTGAAATAGGGAGATTGGAAGTGCGATATCGATTAGAGAGAACCCCCAGTGGCAGGACTAATGCCTGGCCCAACTCCGATGGCAATAAACACCATTACACGATACATTTAATCTTATCTTAGCTCCTCATCTACTGATAACGCTACGCCCGGCAATCGCTATCTATGCAACAAATACTCATTATTCCAGTCTTTTAGGTCCGGTCTCGGGTGGCTCTGAGGGGAAGAGAGTCTGGAAGAGACTCAAAACATTGTTCAGGTCATACCATACTGTGCGTAATGTAAAACATTTTGTGATTGATAAATGTACACTGATTTTTGACAAAATACCAATTTATAGTCCAATTTTATATCGCGAATTCGCTGAGAACAACAATGGAAATTCATCCCTGGGAGTACAACTTTAAACGATCGTTTCACCTGATCTGGAAGTTTTACCAGAGAAGGCGCGTTTTATTTAAGAGTTATTTATAAGAAGAGTAAATACTTGCTCCCCCTTCACATTATGCTCTTTTGAATAATTATCTGTCACGATATCCAATTAAATGTATAATATCGAATCACCTGTATTAGAATGATTGAAGCAGTATGGAACATAGATTTCCCCAATGGCTAGACTACGAAACAGAAAAAGTCCGTCAGACAGGGGCTGCGTAAACTAAGCAGACACACGATTGATCTTTTTTCCCATATATTTTCTAATTCTAAATAAAAATACGATGAGTAGAAGTGGGGATTTAATAAAGGCTGAAAATAAGAAAGGAAGAATAGCTCGTGTAATATTTGTACTAGGAAAAATGCATAGGACAACAGTCGTACAGCATCCATAGCTTAACATGATTGGTTCTATAACATTTTTCGATACAACTCATAATAACGGGCATATTTTGAATTCCCCTCTCTAATCTTCTCCCTTCCATGCATTAACGACTATGAACTTTAAATGTCCACTGAAACTGTTAAATATTGAGAGTGGTATAGATCAAATAAACATTTTCGAGTAAAGAACGTAAAACCTTACTTGATGTCTCACATCTTATATGCTTGCATCTCACAAAGTTCAATGAAAACAATATTTGTTATTTAATCTTGGGATGAAGTGGTACATGATATAACGATTTAATGTTATTAGAAGGCCTAATCGCTTAGTATTAACGATAGAGAATAACTGTATATAACCACATTTATAGAGCATTACATTTGCAATTAGATTAGTTCTATACGATTTTTGTATCCAACACATAATAACGGAGATATTTATTTCCGATGGTAGAACATGGACGTCATTGTAGTTGGTCTCATATATTAGGAGATTGATAAGGAAATCTCTTTGGCAAGCATAAGTCCATAGAGCTATTCTCCGAGATTTATATGCTTGTAACAGCAATCTAAGGCCAAATTATTTTTAGTCGACTATTCTTGACGCCATATATTAGGGGTGAATAGTATTTCCAATATGTGCGGAGAATATGTATTAAAATACAAGTCAATTCATCTTATCTCAGCCAGTTGTGAGATGTCAAGGTCACACTCACTATTTGATGAGGGACAGTAATGTGGCTGAAATATACAGCCAGGCGACAGCTATTAAATTTGCCATACCATATTATCGCATAACTTCCATAACTGCTTGAGTAAGACAGATAATGTAAACATTATTAGAGACGAACGATGATAACTGATCTTACTGTTCGACTGAATAAACCTTATAATCCCATAATTGAAGAATTAATAAAGTGACATCAGAAAACAGTCTTTTAAGCACTGAATGAGTATTTCGACAATTTTTACTTCCTTGTACGAAGTAAAGAGCCTATTGTAATCGCGAAATATTTAGTTTTCCGTTTTGAAAGAATATGTCGGAATTACCCGTTTTGGCCTTTCTTGCACCCTCCTTGGGCTGTTTCGGAATACGTATTATTTACTTATGTACGTATCTCGCATAAGTCAAAAACTACTGGCCTTAGAATCTTGAAATTTTATCTTTATGACTGTTGCAATATCTCGTTGTAACGTCTTCTTTTGCTTGAAACAATTAAAAGGAGTTCAATGGAAGGTAAAATTAAAAAAAAAAAATAAATGCCAATTTATCCCTATCAAATGCAAAAGATTTGCATACTTTTTTTTATACATTCATTTCTTTAATTTAAGTATTTTTTTTAACGCTACATGAATTATTTTCTATAAGATTTTATGATCTTATCTATCAGAACGGAAATTTCTGGACCTCGCTTTTCCCCGCTTTACTCCCTAGAGTGCCTCCACTCGTTATTTGGGCCCTCTCTCAGACTACGATGGGTCTAGGTTGTGGAATTTCGGGATAGCAACCACTTGCAGGAGCAAGCGGTCTTTGTAAAATTGTATGCCCCATTTTAAGAACGCTGTTGGGCCCCTTGAACAGTATGGCTTCCATATGATCTCCTACTCGGGATGAGATGACTCTTATGTTGGCCAGAGTGGAAGAACGATAAGGATGAGGCTATATGAGCACATCACACGTGACTCTGAATTTTCAGCACACTCCTAAAAAGGGTTGAGTTTTTCGTTTTGTCAGCGGGTGATGTTGATAGAGCTTGATCTCTGAAAGTGCAATCTGCATATATTAACGTACTAGTAGAAGATAGGGCGTTTTTATTGATCCGTTTCAAATGAAGTCGTTTTGAACGACGTACAACAGAAATATTTGTTTATTTAATTTTATAAGATGTCAGGATTTCAAAAATCCCATAAAAGAATTATCTAGAAAGTAAATATGCACAGTGATTACCTACGTTTAAATGCCATTAAATCTACGTATTGAAAAATACAATAATAAATCTTTTTAAACACCAAACGAAATATAATGCAGAGACGTACACCCCCTCCCCTTTTTTAATAAATAAAAGAGGGAGAAAAGTATTTATTTGCACCGGGACGATGATGTCTAGTAATAAGGTTAATATGAATTAGGCCTTTCATGGCGGTCATTGAGGAAATACTAAACGCTCTTAATGAAAGGATGTCCAAGACGAAGAAGGGTGAATTAATAGGAGGCCGTATGAGGGAGAGCCGGGATAAAGGAGGAAATGAGCAATGAATTGAGGAAGCAATAAAAAGAGCTATTAGAATTACAAGGGAACATGATGGCGGTGGCACTTAACTTAAAAGCATCAAGCCCCTTCTCATTCAACTCACCCCACTAGCTCCAATAACGTAAATAAAAGCCTCGTTCATGGCAGCTTTGTCTTCTTTCTCTATTACAATGCTCCTGAAAGCGGGGCCCTTTTGTGTTGTAAGTAGCCTTAAAAAGATATCAGCTGATATCTATAATGGTCATCCCAAATTGTATCGTACAATTACCGAGGCCAACCGCCGTAAGTCGAAATACACTGCCATCACTGGGATGTAGAAATGACGAGATCTTATCTCTCTGTCATTCTCATTTTTCTGCTTATTAGAGCCTCGGTGTAAATAACAAGTGATATTTAAACCCTGTTAGATTGAGGCCAGAAATCAGAGAATTATTTAACCTTTTAACGACAAGGCTGACGTCAAGGCTGTAGGAGTCATACATGACACCTATGCCGTAAGTTGTGCACGCATGAGCTTGTAACAAACAGGAAAATACTGGTGTGCTTAATACCCTCCTATTCAATAGTCAAGTACAGGTCAAGGTCATTGCACGCTCTGTCCTCCACCAATCTTCGTACTTTTTCGGAGTGTTTGTGTCGGACACAGCCTTGTTGTTTAACTTCTGTTTTGTAAATTTTCTATGACACTGAATTCGCTATTTATCACTGAAGATGAGATTAGAAATGAACTTATAAGGCAAATGGAAGAAAGTGATAGTGATTTATAAATAATACAAAAAATAGAAGAGGTCCCCGTCTTTACTGTAAATGCCAAAGAAGTATTTGCGGTGAACACATAGTATACTATGGTTTCCCTGAATGCTTTGCCAACAACAAATCGTCAAGTGAATAGTTTCATGTTTTTTTGGTTTTACATTATTTTTCATATGTATAAATGAGTGTCCTTTGATTTTTGTATAATAATAATATGCTACTTTGCTTATTTAGTTCGTTAGTAAAGGTATTCCATAGTATTTTATTATATAATATATTATTATACTATAAATATATTTTTATTCAATATTTCATTTTAAGCTCTCATTGGTGGCGAGGGAGCGGGGGGGGGGTACTCACAAGCACACGCACACACTATTCTTTCTAAATATTATTTTGAGACAAGAAGACTGATTCTGAGCCGAAAAAAATGGAAAATATGCATATGGCAGGTAGGTGTCATGTATGTACGACACCTACTTGTCAAATTTGTCCTGAGTCACAGCTGTGTCGTTCAAAGGTTAAATAATAGAAATGACACCCTTAATATTTCAGCTATAATAAATGCATATAAACGAAATTATAAAATAGAAAATACGATTTTTGAACGTCATTGTTGATTTAAACGGATAAATATTGAGTATGGTATAGGTCAAGTAAACATTTTTGAGTCAAGATAGGAATCTAATAATTCATGACATCACACTACGTATTTGCATATATCTCACACAGTAAAAGTTCAATGAATAAAATATTTGGTATTCAACTTTCGAATCAAGAGGTTCATGAAATAGCGGCTTATTTTTAATATGACCAAATGATGACGGCTGATTTTTGTAGGAAAAAATGCAAATATCTCAGTTATTATAAAAGATATAGAAAACATTTATATTACAATATTAATAGTGCATTAAATTTTCAATGAGTTTGATTCTGTGCAGTTTTTCGATCCGACATATAATAACGGGAAAAAACTCTGATATTTAAAACAAATTCCTTATCTAAAGCCAGTACCCTCCCACCCCCTTTCCGATTTTTGCTGTTAACCATTTTGATCTCAAGTTTTATATGAAACGCTTGTATCGAATTTATATATATACATATATAATTTTGAACAGATGTCATTTACTTCATCGCCGGGGCTCAGGTTGGCCGTGCGAGTTAAGACGTTGTCTTAATCTCGCGTGGAAGACCTAGAGTGATGGACTCCTTAGGCCCACCCTGGCTAGAAAAGAGTAGTAACGTGTAGATAACCCGTTCTGGTAAGCCATAGTAGCCCAAAGTGGACGTAAATAATAATAAATAAAAAAATAAAAATACTTCATCACCTTGGTAGGATTGCTGGACAATTGAAGAAATTTTCCTAAAAGAGAGTCATGAGTACAGCTTCAATATCTGATTTCCTATAAGCGAAATCTGCTAAAAAGATTTTTAAGAGTCTAACCGGCTGCTACCAAGGTTGCAATATAGGTGTAGTGGACACTAAGCTTCAAGGAAAGAGAGGAAAGATGTGGTCTTGCTGTATTTCAACTTTATTTTTAATAACCGTTTCACTACTTCAGTGGCATATTCGGTTCTTTACTAAAGAAGGAAAAGAAGCCAAAACTTCAAGAATACATATAGAGAAGGGGTAATAAGGACGATAACACTCGTCAACCTACTGAATTCAGTTTAAGAATTACATCTTTATTTTTCTGTCGTACTGAGTCCTGGAACATTAATTGCCAATTACATTAGAACAAGTATAAGTTTCTAGTTGTAAGACTAAACTATTAGTGATAATCGATGGACATATTTAGAGTAATGTGTGTATGTGTTTATGTTTGCGTGTGTGGTATGTACAACCGGCAAGGTTGGGCAAGGGGTGGGGAGTTAATGTGCTCTAGAGGGCTATCAACAACAGGCCTTCCACCAGAACAGATGTTATTGCCTCTGCTTTCCTTCTAATTGTTCTCTTAGCCCTATCCCAAGAAAACAGCACTATTAGCCTCATCCAATAGGCATAATTCATTCAATTATTCCGTTTGCAGTCATTCTGACCTAGATAACACCAGCTACTTTAATCAATAGTTTTAAATGAATGTATTTGTTCAATATTTTTTCAAGTTAAAATATTTTTTATTATTATTAATGTGTAATACATAACTATTTGTTATACACAATCAAATATTTTGATTGGGCTGGTTTTTTTTCTCGATGGTGGTCAGAAGGGAAAGGCCAGAGTTAGAAACCTCTGGCCTTTCCCTTCTAACCACTACTCGGTTGTCCCCGATTCTCCCATCATGGTGCAAAAAATCCGGAAAACTAACTATTTCATTTTCTGAACCAAGTAAATTTTCTTTAATCTGGAAGTACACTGTAGGCCAGTTTTCCTCTACAATACGTTATATTTTTACAGAGTTTAGAGAGAGAACTTTCAGGGCAATAGCTCCATCTTCAGTGTCTCTTTTGAAGAGCCCTAACGAGAACTCGTTTTATCACGGCAGCCGGTCAGCTGGGGGCAGTGTACTCTATAAAAACCAAAACGTATTGTAGAGGAAAACGGGCCTACTGTGTTCATCAACATTAATTCGTTCCTCTACCTCCCAGCTTCCTTAGAGGAAATATATTTTCTTTGTTTCTACATTACTACTGTACCTTGAAAATATAATTGAGTCATAAATAAGGTACAGCTTGTGTTGACTACGTTAATTCAAAGTTGCAAGTTTCCAAAATCTCGATCGGTATACTTTTTGATCCATGCTAATCAACGTTCATATCAAATGACAGGTAGTGGCCAATTAAGTGACAGATAATGTACATCAGCTTTAATTTATGTCTCTCTGATTGTACATGGAATACTCAATGCAGGGACATCCTAACAGCTATAATATCCATTCATAGAATTAGGTATATATTATTAAAATGTAATTCTTTTTGACAACTACTACTCATATTTGAGAAGGTGTGAAAAAGTTAGCTCACGAGTTTTCACGATGATAATTTCGCCTAATGTAAGTGGGAGTATCTGAAAATCAAGTGGTGTAATGTCCGCAGTCAGGAAGTTTCAGCCGAAGGATCAAAAAGAGAGTTTCTAAGAAAAGCCATAAGATAACGGCTCGAATGGAGCGCTACCTGCTATCCTCTCTCCGAACTCCTACGGTAAACCTTTCCTTACTTTTCCACAATTGTAAAACGTTCAGTATTGTTTTACCAATCATATCGTACACACCTACATCTTTCATCCTGTAAGTGTATTAACATATTTCGTGTATCTAAGTGGAACGAGTTTGAAGTCAATTTTACAGTTATTTATTTGCTAATGTACGATACTTTCACTCAGCCACTGTATGGAACAATTAGTAGAAAGATAAATTAAATTTATGTGATAAGTTTCAAGTGTCCATTTACTACTTTTCTTTAGACGTAATTAAAACGCATTTTATTTTTTGTGTAGTAAATAAATATTCTTGAGCTATTAGTCTACAATAACTAAGCTATAAATATAAATATTAAACTATAACTATTCATTTATTAATTTTTTAAATACCCCAATAAAATGCCGACAAGAAGAGATTTTGGAAATGAATTCAAATTCAAGCTGTGAATTTTACAACCAAAGTCTTATTAAATACAATTTGTCTACGCAAAATCATTCACAACTTTAAAAACGTTAACTCACACAGGTGCTACGTAAACTTAGCAGATTTTCCAAGCGGTGATACGACACACTATTGTTATCTTCTGATCACATATTTTCTATTTCAAAGTAAAACTCCGGTGAATAGAAGGAGGTTTGACTGAAGGCTGAAAGCAAGGAAATCAGTAACCAGTAACTCCCATAATAATTGAGTTACGAGATATTGTATAGAACAACAAATGTAAATTACCAATTGTTTAACAAGATTGGTTCTGTATCATTTTACAATACAACTCATAATGGCGGAGATATTTTAGATTTTCATATCCCCTTCCCCTACTCTCCATTAATGACTGTGAACTCTAGTGCAGAATGTAACAGCTAAACCTAGATTTTGGTATAAATCGAAATAATATTTAACTTTCGTCATTTTCTGGATAGGATCCATGGACATTTGAAGAAAGTTTACGAAAATCGTTTTAGATGCACAACCTCAATAGATGATTTCCCGTAAGGGAAATCTTCTAATTGTGTAGGTATAGAATCTTCCAACAACCTCTACTGTGATGCAGTATGACATATACTTCAAATAATTATGTAAATGAACATCTCATGATAAAAAAAAATATGAGATATGTATATTATTAAACTCTCTACTAACCTGCTTGAATCCTCTATATATAAGTTGGATTTCTTTCCTGGTGAACTTGGTGGTCTTAATTAACTTGGTCAGTTCTTCCGGCCTGTACCGGGAAACGTGGATGTTGAACTGATCTAACTCCTCTTCTGCAAGTAAAAAAAGAAATGATAAAAGGATAGCGATATTGGGTATGAAATCTATAGTTTTCTACTTTAATAAAAACCATTAATAAATATTCATGTCTTTAGAATATTTTAATTCGTCAGTTGAACTAGATCGCGAAAAAATAATGTATCAATAAAAGCAGCCAAATAAAAAATTAATATTTCGTGCTGCTAAGCATTTAAGAATTTTGAAGTCACCAATTTAACTTGATTTTTTTATGATTTTAAAGAAGCGAACCAAGAACGGAAAATTATACGCGAGTGTATCCGCAAAATTCAATTAAATGCCTTTAAGTCAATATACTGTTAAAAACAACCTTGTACCAAAGGGTTAAAAGAGTAATCTCTGCTTCCAATAGCTGTGTATCCTGATAAAATACCTAAGAACAGCTATAAACTCGTATAGTTTTATTTCAAATCCCAAAAAATGAATGTAAGATCAATTTTTCTACAGGAGAGTATTGGTGTGAAGATAATTTAAGTTTTGTTGATTTTGCTGTTGTGTGGTTAAATAATAATGTAAGGAGTGCTTTAAATCATTTTTTAGGTTTATCTTTCGAAAAATATATATTAAAAATTGCTCCAAAATACCAGCATTTTAATTTTTAAATTTTATACTAGCTGAAGTTGCCCCTTTCTTCCCCTCTCTTTAATCAGGTACAAATTAAAAGTGCTTTAAAATAATTATGATATTCGAGACGTTATACAATCAATAAAGTACAATTTTAAAATATATAATTAACAACCTTAAAATGAATATCACAATATAAAACGGGTAAAAATAAGTTCGAATAGACTTATGTAGGGGTTTGATAAAGGTTTCACAAATAACTAAACGTAAATAAATGCATGTGTGTTTGTTTACTTATTTTTTTACGACTAATAGTAATGAATTAATTATTAATCGTATTAAAACTATCTTAGTTGATTTACCTGAATACGACAAAAATTCAATATATATCTATTGCTTGTTTATATTAGTATACATACAACTATAAAGTATTATAGAAAGTTTTTTAAATACATTATCTTACACCATACAACTATTTCACTTGGTAATTGGAATGTCGGTTTCTGCATGCAACCATCATTGTTTTTTTTAAATATAACATCCTTACATCGTAATATATGATAATATATTATATAATAGACTCATTCTCATTTACATAATTGACTAACACGATGTCGTAGAAAATACGATATTATAAAAATGTGTTGAACTAGGTCATTATAGTAAACTTAACTACTTAAACTTGAAGTTTCAACAAGTTGAAATAGGATGGAATTAAATTATGTAAATAAGGACTACTCATTAATATAATATCTTATAGAGATTTTATATTTAACTAAACGACGATGGTAGTAAGTAGAAACAGAAATTTTAATTATTTAAATAGTAGTATGGTGTAGAGTAATGTAATTAACAAACGTTTATTCTATTAAAATTATTTTTCTTATCTCTACTGGCTCAAAACACACACACACACACACACACACATATATATATATATATATATATATATATATATATATATATATATATCCTTCCGGCGGGGGCGCTGCGGCATTTGGACCGCAATCTGAATATCTGTCCAAATACTTGGAAAAGAAATGACTTCAGCGGGCTGGGGGTTCCAGATATTTGTATATCAACATGTTCTGACATGTTGAGTCGGTTTTCTGAGGGCTAAAAAAATTTGCTTCCTTTGTGGGACACATCGAAATAATAGAGCAAGCGTTGTATGTGCCAAGGAATTTTTGCCGAAATCACAGTATCCACCACGTAACGTTCAATAATTGTCAGGGAAATGCTTTATACGAGGAAGAAGTTTGATTTTTGTTCTGTAATATAAAAAAAATGTTCATTTTTTCTAGTTCCTAATTGATAAATTAATTTTTTTTTTCTTGCAAATTTTGAACCGAATATATTTTCTGTATTTGATCATTTATTAGCTTGAACTTATTTTTTTATTATATTACTAATATACTATTACTCTGTATTTATATTACAAAATGTTTGTTCAAACGTTATGAAAATAATTAATAATTTTACTCTATTTTTAGTCTGTAAAATAATATTATAAAACATAAAATTATTGTTCCTATACCACTATTCCTATGTTCCTGAATATCCTATGTTGATGATTATTTATAATAAACAATTTATTATTAAAATATCTCAATCATTATTCTACCTATTGCAAGGTTGTTTTTTTATATTTTAAA
This sequence comes from Riptortus pedestris, assembly GCA_019009955.1. Classification (NCBI taxonomy): domain Eukaryota; kingdom Metazoa; phylum Arthropoda; class Insecta; order Hemiptera; family Alydidae; genus Riptortus; species Riptortus pedestris. The sequence goes on along the minus strand of CM032229.1, from coordinate 129,973,552 downwards.
GCTATTTATAAAAAAAAATGCAATATGAAAACGTATAATTTTCATGCATTAGAATTACTGTAAAACCAAAGCAAAAGTGAATAAACAACATAAATAAGTAAGTTATTGCTTATTTTCTAATAAAAAATAGATAAAACAAAATGCGGTCTAAACACCGCAGCGCGCCCGCTAACGTAACTCAAATAGGCGTGCCCGCCGGAGGGATATATATATATATATATATATATATATATATATATATATACATTGAGTATGTTAAATACCTACACTTATCCAAATATTAAGTACTACAATTTTGCCGTTATCCTTAGATTTGCCTGTCGATACTCATTGACACATATATTTGAGCTCTGGTGAAATGCCACAGATTCACGGTTAGCCTTTTTGTAACAAATGTTATTGATTTGGATATATGGATTCATTTTTATATCAAAAGGTGTCTAAATAATGAACATATCGTATCCAACTACTGTGTGTGAAAGAAATTTGTCTGTAACTCGATAGATATCGCATCGAATCGAGTTGAAATTCGGTATACATGTTTGTCATATACTCTGTAGTGTCTGTGATTTAAAGGAAATACATTAAACTAATTATCAAGTATATTATGCCAGACTTGTTGAATTCAAGAATATATGATAATTGCGAATCATCTGGATATAGATTATCGTCATTCCAATTTAAACTGTAATCGAAATTTAATAAGTGGTAATATGAATACATGTGCGGCGGGTCTAGTTATTATTATATTACTTCATTAGTGTTGGAAAGAATAGATCTCGATTTGGTCTGAAAGTAGTCTTTCATTATTGCAACTTGCAAGAATAGTGTGGTCCAATACAATAAAATTGCCAGAAGAACCATACAATGCGATCTACAAAAGACCTTGGGGGTGAAAGGAAAGTTATAAAGGGCAAAGAAAACAAACACAAGATCTTTTCAATTCAAGAACAATTCCCAACGATATTAATTAAATGTCAGCGAGTTAAGTAGAATTTCCAAGGAGGCATCTTACTTTCTATTTATTATATAATATAATGCTATTTATTACATGACATAATGCTGAAGCTGCGAGAGAAGTATTCATGATTTCTTATCCTTTCTATATGGAGTTTGCTTTGGCTGAAAGGAACCGCAGCAAAAGGGCTTCTAAGAAGAAAAGTTTAATATCGGAGCGGCCTCTGTTCTTCCTTCAAGGATTTCTTCTACTTCCCGTTTTCCATAACTAACTGCTGAGTCACTTCTTGACGGCGTTAGTCTGTCAAATATATGGTCAAGCGAGTCACAGAAATAGTTAACTAATAATAAAGAATAACTAATACAGATGGATGAGCTTTTTAACAAGCAGACAAGGACGGAACCGTATAAGGAGAATGTTGTACACACGCATAGATTGAAACAAGCAAAATTTGAACTGAAAATCGGTATACATATTTAACTGAAATTAAACGTCATATAGAACTCACAAATAAATGCCAAAAAGTCCATTCTACTTTCTCACATCTATAAAAATTATTTCTACCACTAATACATGACTGACTGAAGTCATCGTGCAAGATTTGAAAACAAGTTTGAGACAATGAATTAAAATGATTGATGTAATTTATTTTTAATTTTCTAAATTGTCCACTTTTTAGCAACTCTCGGAAATCGGTTACTGGGGTTGTCCTCCTGGCGCGATTTTTGAAAAGTGTTTTTAAATAAAAAAGAAGAGGTCGTTCGAAATTCGAAATATCCCCATTTTATGAAGATGGCCGAAAAGTTGTATAGAACCATTATTGTTAAAAATTTAATTAATAAAGTTTTCTATATCTCGAAAATTATGTGAAATATTTCAAAGGTGGAAGTCAGGCTGGTCGAAAAAACGTGACAATAAACTGCGACAAATCAAAGAAATTACTGATCGTTGGAATACTACAAGTAGAAAAATCTGAAAAGAGGAGATTGATCTTGCCCGTGTCCGAATTGGACACACCAAATTAACACAAACTTATTTATTAAAAGGCTTATTCCCACCAACCTTCAATTGTTGTAATGCCCACTTTACTGTCTCACATCTTCTCCTTAATTGTAAAGAATGCGATCTTCCAAGAAGAGCTTTGAACTTCAAACCGAATTTAAGAGAACTCTTTGGAGACGATGAAGACAGACAACATAAAAAAGCTTTTTGCATTTTTAACTGAAACTAGAAAGGTGGTCTGACAGAACTGGCTTCAAATTTTCAATAGAAAAAACTAATTGTATTATTTTCTCTAAAAGTAGAAGGAATTTGATAGCACATATAACCCTGTCTAACTACACCATTACACACACGGACACAATAAAATTTCTTGGACTTACACTTGACAAACGTTTCACATGGGTGCCCCATCTAAAAAGTCTTCTTACTAAATGCAAACAATCACTGAATTTACTGAGGATTCTTTGTAACACGAAATGGGGAGCTGACAGATGGACCATGCTATTGCTTTATCGCTCCTTTACCAGATCATTACTGGACTATGGCAGCATAGCATATTCATCTGCCAGTCCAAATACCCTCCAACTGCTTGACTCGATACACCACACAGGGATACGAATATCAACCGGAGCATTTAGAACAAGTCCTGTAGATAGCCTTTGTGCAGAATCTGGTGAGCCACCATTGGCCTATAGACGGAGGATGACAAATTTGATCTTTTTAATGAAGTCTAAGGCACTAAATAAGTCTTGTGTAAATACTTTTTTAAACAACCCTTTTATTGACACATATTTACAAAAACAACCAAAACAAAAACCTCTTTTATAAGACAGATTGAAAACACAAATGATTTTAATATTGTAAACACACGTCTATACACTGAAAGACATCTCATTACACCACCTTGGAGAGTGAGGAACACACAAATTAATCTAAGTTTAACAAAGTACAAGAAATGCGAACCACTTTCTTCTCAATTTTATAAAAATATTTTTAATTCAGTCCTTAGTAAAAATAAAAATTTGTTATTTGTCTACACAGACTGATCAAAAACTGAGACAGGGACTTGTGCAGCAGCAGCTATAGGAAATAAAGTAAGATTGAATGATAAAGCCTCTTTATATTCAGCCGAACTTGAGGCTATAATTCTTGCTCTATCAAAACTAGAGCAATCCCCCACCACCAAAATACTGCTGTGTACCGACTCTCTTAGTTCCTTACTCTCCATAGGAAATCTTTACAATTCACACCCACTTATTACACAAATCTACACATACCTTCACAATCTACACAATTATAACATAATTATGATTTGGCTACCGGGACATACAGACGTAAAACAAAGTACTGACATCGACAGACAAGCTCAATTAGCAGCCAGGAAATGAACTGTGGACATTGACAGGCTGACTGCACAAGACATGAAAAGTGTGAATAAAACACAAGTACTCAATGACTGGACAACCGACTGGCTACAAACTGACAACAAACTCCGACAACCCAAACAAAGGAAAATCTCTGGAAAATATAACCAGACGAGATCAAGTGGTGTTGACTAGACTTAGAATCGGACATTCACTACTTACACATTCACACCTCATAAACCGAAAAGACCGACCTACATGCACTCACTGTAACACAGTACTGACCATTAAACATCTCCTGACTGACTGCAGACTACGTGAACATTTGAACTTACCCAACGACTTACACGAACTATTGACGGAAGGTAGCCCACATATAAACAAACTCTTAAATCACTTGAAGACAATTAACATTTACAACAAACTTTAAACCACACCAACTCCACTCATCAATCTACGTTTTTATATTAAATTATGCCACTAATTTGTATGCATGTTTTTTGTGAACAAGGCTGTGTAATACATTTTTAAACTTGTGCCTTAGACCTTCATCATCCTCAAGCCAGGATTTGTCGCTAAAATTATAGTTTTACATAGTTTTATTTTAACGGTTCCTTAGCTTTATTTTATTCCTTAGTTTTATATATAACTATACTTTATATTGTCTTAATAATTTTGAAAACATTTTTCTTTATTTCTTTATTTTAACATTTTAACTCAAGGAATTGAAAATAAATGATACTGAGCGACATCGCCTAGTTGCGGAGCTCACCAAATAAATAATAATTATAAAATTAGTTAATGGCCGTAATAAGAACAAAAGAAAGGGTTTAAAGTAGGTCAAAATGAAAATCTGAAATATACCTGTTATTTTGAGTTGGACCGAAAAATATGACATACTCAAACGTGTTAACTACTGACTGTCGTACAATTGTTCCTCTAATTTAAATATTAAGCCAGTTATTTATTTGTGTTTTTTTGGGGGGCTTTTAATTTGAAACGCACGTAGGTTTCAAGTCAGTGAAGAAATATAAAATCGAATCTCCTTAATTTACTCAGCACCCGCTTCACGGATTTTATTATATGTATCTTTAAACGCTGTTGGGGGCTCAGGTTAGCCATGTGAGTTAAAGCGTTGCCTTTAATCTCACATGGTAAACCTAGAGTAGCGAATTCGATTCTCGCCTGGACAAAGGAATTTATTTAGTGACGGAATTCATTAAATATAATGAGTGCCACCCTAGCTAGAAAATGGTGGTAACCTGTAGATAACCCGTCCCAATTAGCCTTAATTGCAAAAAGTGGATGTCAATAAATAAATAATAATAATAAACGCTGTTGTTCGTTGATGATGCCTGTCTGCAAGTTCTTAAGGTCTCTATTGACGCTACTTGATGAGACTTCCTTACCAGGTCCTGCCCCAGGGAACTTCAATTAAATATCTCATTTATATTTTTTTTGGTGGGAAGGGTGTTCTTGACGTTTTTAACAGAATTCTTGTAGTGTAATCATTTGGATCAAACGATCTAACAGTGAGAGTGAAGTATAATTACTAGGGAAGGGGTGAGGAGAGTAAACTGTGGGAGCCTTAACGCTGAGGCTGGTAGGAACAAAACCAGTGAGCCTTCTCTTATCTATGGGGCTTTTGTACTGGTTCCCAAGGGGCCTACCGGACCTCACTGGGACGCCTTTATCTATCTCTCTTCATTTTACACTTTCCATGTACAATATATTGCTCTCCTCTCTCTCTCCCTCTCCCTTCTTCTTCTCACTCTTTCTCACTCTCTCTCGACCTCTCCCTTCTTCTTCTCACTCTTTCTCTCTCACTCTCTCTCTCTCACTATCTCTCTCTCTCTCTCTCTCTCTCTCTCCCTCGTCCTTCTTCTTCTCACTATTTATCTCTCACTCTCTCTCTCTTTCTCACTCTCTCTCGACCTCTCCCTTCTTCTTCTCACTCTTTCTCTCTCACTCTCTCTCTCTCTCGACCTCTCTCTCCCTCTCCCTTCTTCTTCTCACTCTTTTTCTCTCAGTCTCTCTCTCTCTCTCACTCTCTCTCTCTCCCTCTCCCTTCTCTCTCTCTCTCTCTCTCTCTCTCTCTCTCTCTCTCTCTCTCTCTCTCCCACTACCTTCTTCTTCTCACTCTGTCTCTCTCTCTCTCTCTCTCTCCCTCTCCCTTCTTCTTTTCACTCTCTCTCCCTCTCGACCTCTCTCTCCCTCTCCCTTCTTCTTCTCACTTTTTCTCTCTCACTCTCTCTCTCTCTCTCTCTCTCTCTCTCTCTCTCTCTCCCTCTCTCTCCCTCTCCCTTCTTCTTCTCACTCTTTCTCTCTCTCTCTCTCTCTCTCTCTCTCTCTCTCTCTCTCTCTCTCCCTTCTTCTTCTCACTCTTTCTCTCTCACTCTCTCTCTCTCTCTCTCGACCTCTCTCTCCCTCTCCCTTCTTCTTTTCACTCTCTCTCTCTCTCTCTCCCTCTCCCTTCTTCTTTTCACTCTCTCTCTCTCTCTCACTCCCTCTCTCTCCCTCGCCCTGCTTCTATTCACACTCTCTCTCTCTCTCGACCTCTCTCTCCCTCTCCCTTCTTCTTCTCACTCTTTCTCTCTCACTCTCTCTCTCTCTCTCTCGACCTCTCTCTCCCCCTCTCTTCTTCTTCTCACTCTCTCTCGCTGTTCTTCTCTGTCTCTCTCTTTCAATGTTTTTCTGTCTCTCTCTCACTGTTTTTCTCTGTCTCTCTCTTTCACTGTTTTTCGGTCTTTCTGTCTCTCTCTCACTGTTTTCTTCTTTCTCTCTCTCTCACTGTTTTATTCTTTCTCTCTGTCTCATTCTGATGTGATGAAATAATAACCCAGCAATAAGTCACTGTTGATTTATAAGTTGCTCTAATGACTAAATGATGAATTGGCAACATTTTTTTGGAAATTCATTGACAAATATTGGTATCATATTTCTTGGCTATCCTGACTTGTACCTGGGTTTAATCTATAGTGCCCACTTAAACAATGAAGTAGTTGCTCGCCTGAAAATGGAAAGTACTATTACTGCTTGCATTATTGTCCAATGGTTTGCATCCTAAAGCAGCCCACGAAGAATCTCGAATTATGATTTGCCAGCTGAGTAGCTTTTAAATAGATAATACGCCTTAACCAGCTCCTGTGTCAACTTCTCAATTGCTTAACAGCAATTCCTTCTTGTGATTTCAAAGATATTGATTGACTTTAAGACGATAAGTTCTTCTGCAGAAAAAGAATTAATTATCAGCCATGGTGAACCCCAATGACCAAATGAATGGAAAAATGCCGGCTCCCGATTTTTAGGATGCGATATTCTTTGTGAACCCTGTGGTATCAATTGAACAGCCAATTAAAAGGGAAGACACTGAATAGACTATTAGACTAATAACGACGAAGCACTTGGGCGTATTACTGGCAAAGAGCGGAGGGACATAAATCTTCTATTGAACCCTAGATATTCCTGATAGCTGCTCCCATTAAACCAGCAATTTTGAAGATGAAGCAAAAAGGCTGAAATACATCTTAAAATAACCGTTATTTTTGGGAAACGTTTACATAAATTTTCACATGTGTGCGTATCATTAATCATTTCTTTATGAAAAAAATTAAAACGTGAAATTATCGTGATGAAATTCTTCACGCGCTGTTTTTTTGTGTTTTTCAGACACGCATGCTGTTGAAGAAAATCTACATCCACAGTTCTGAATATGTTTCTATAATGTTAATAACTTGATGAACACCATTATTTCATGATATATTAAAAACTGAATTATTATTCATTTCTTATTGCAATGTGCATAATTAAAGCTACTTTAATTTTACTCATTGATATATACCATGTATGTATGTTACAATGAATATGATACAATGAATTGTAAATCCTTATAACTATTTCTTAAAATATCTTAAAAGAAATCAATACACAGGTATTAGGCAAATAAAGTCTTTTTAACTACAAGTGAAATTGGTTTAAGGCAAAATAAGTAACTTAATGAATACGATAATATTGTAAGCCAGTTTAATATACTAGAGTATACGTCGGATTTGCTAAAACATACCAGGTCTTAGTTAGGAGTGTAAAAACGAAAAGATTGTAATATTTCTTGAATTTATAGGCCTTGATAAAGGTAATAAAAATTGGATACATTTTTTTCATGACCATATTTGACAGAAAACCACAAAGAAAAACTCTTGCGTAGTTTCTTTAGGACGGTTTAAATAGACTGTGTGCAGTATAATTATATTTTTTAACAAACACACAAGCACGCACGCACACACACACACACACACACACACACACACACAAACACACACGCACGCATGCGGGCGCAAACACCCACTCACTCTCTCTCTCTCTCTCTCTCTCTCTCTCTCTTTAGAAGACTGGGAATCTTATAGAATCCTAAGAAATAAAGTACGTAAAGCATGCAGGGATAAGAAAAGGAAATGGATGAGTGACTCCTTACTTTCAGCTTCACCAACAGAGATGTGGAAAGAGCTGAGACATTTGGGAGTGCTAAAACCGCGCAAAGAAGAATGTGCTTCTATTGATCCAGAAACTTTGAATACTTTTTTCGTCACCCCACCAGTTACCACAACCCCACTAAATAATCTTATTCTTCCTACAAATGAATTTACCGATGACGTAATTTTCGATGATGTTACAAAAGAAGATGTTAAATGGAGCATGGATAAAATTAGAAGTAATGCTGCTGGTGTGGATGGAATCAGTAGAGATATGTTAAAATTGGTAGGAGCTGAGGATATTATTGCTAACATAATAAATGCATCCCTGACACATGGAGTAGTTCCTGATGTTTGGAAGGAGTCCATAATCAGGACAATAGCAAAAGTTGCAAACCCACTTTGCCCAGATCAGTTCAGGCCTATTTCGATTGTGCCGGTGATGTCTAAAATTGCTGAAAGAATTGTTGCTCACTACATTAAAACATTTTTAAATACTTATAGTTTATTGTCTCCACACCAATCAGGTTTCAGGCATGGGCATAACACGTGTACAGCTTTACACACAATAACATCTGACATCAGAAAATCAATAGATCGTAGGAATGTAGTGTTGTGGGTTTCACTAGATTTCAATAAGGCCTTTGAATCTGTAAATCACCAGTTGCTCCTAATGAAGATTGGTGCTATGGGGATGGGCGAGCAATTACTCATTTGGATTAAATCCTTTTTAGAAAATCGGAAGCAAAAAGTTAAATTAAAAAACATTTCTTCTAACTGGGCCGTAAATAAATCAGGAGTACCACAAGGTTCGGTATTGGGGCCACTTCTGTTCTCAATATATATAAATGATATAACATCCTGTGTTCTACACAGCAACATTCATTTATACGCAGATGACGTTAGCATATGGCTTTCGGGTGCTCCGGAAAATGCAAATGAACTTTTAATAAGAATAAATCAGGACTTAAAGAAGATTACTGATTGGTGCTCACAAAATTCATTAACACTAAACACAAAAAAAACCAAGTGGCTACTGCTTGGTACCCCAAAAATATTAAAAAAAATTAAACAGCCTAGACTTTCAATAACAATAAATGAGCAGATTATTGAAAAGAGTGAAAAAATGAGTATACTTGGCGTAATATTTAACAGCAATCTCTCATGGCAGGATCAAGCAGCTTCGGTTGCTAACAAAATAAGAAAAACCTTACACCCTTTAATGAAATATAAAAACTTTTTCCCTTTAGAAATTAAGATAAAACTTGTATCCAGCCTTATTTTGCCATTAATGTGGTACTGCGACTCTGTTTATATAGATATTAAATCTACAGAAGACATACAAATTCAGAGAGCATTTAATTCAGCTATCAGATATATATTCAATGCTAAGAGAGATGAGCATATAACATCATACATGAAAGCTCTGGGATGGCTCACGTCTAAGGTGTATCGGCGATTAAATATTCTATGTCTTTCTAAGAAAATCCTGGATTTCGGAGTGCCCAAAAATCTTTATGAGGGTTTTATTCCCATGAATAGTGAGAGATTGGGAAATAATTTCAAACTGACAGCCTGCAGAACCAACATATTTCGCCAATCTTTCTCTGCTGTTGCGGCAAGAGAGCTGAATGCTTTACCTGAAGAAATAAAAGCATCATCATCATTCCGAAAGGCCTGTATTAATCATTTCCTAACGACCGAGATGGGGATATGACATGTAGCATAGTTCACCATAATGACATTCGTATATTTGTTTTATTTATATTTTTAGTTTCTGTTCGTACATTAGTTTTATTTGTATATTTAGTTTCATGTTTGTACATTAGTTTTATTTGTATTTTTAGTTTTATGTTTGTACATTAGTTTTATTTGTATTTTTAGTTTTATGTTTGTACATTAGTTTTATAATATATAGTATGATATAGTATCTTTATGTTTTTTGGATAAGTTTTAATTTAATATATAAGTAGTTTAGTTTGATTTATAGTAGTAGTAACCAGTTTATAGTAAACATATTGTCTGTAAGAGAGGACCATTGGTCCTATGACAATAAATGCATCTATCTATCTATCTGTCTATCTCTCTCTCTCTCTTGTACACTCACAAAGTGTATTTCTTTAATGGACAATATTTTTCTATCTATTTATTTATCTATTTATCTATTTTTATTACTTACAGTATGGCTACCCTTATAATGATTATGGCCTATGTCCACTGTTTTTTTTTTGTTTTTTTTTTTTAACCAAGTAACAATATAGAACAGCCAGAAGTGAGAATACTCGAAAGAAAGAAAAGGACCTCTAGGTATTAACCCTAACACTATTTATCTTCTATCTGATCAAACACTGTGTTTGTGTATTTGCCAGAAGCTGATATTTTATGATTTTTTTCAGTGTCTTCTAAGTGTACGTACCAACCTGTGGACAAATTTTAGAATTACTCTTGACCCCTAGTCCATTATTGTAGTCAATGAGTAACTTTTTTGTTTTGTTTTATTTTATAGTAACCAAAAATATGTCTATATCATATACTTATATATATATATATATATATATATATATCTTATAAAAAGATTTTCATTAAAATAATAGGTACACCTTTTAAAAATATGAAGATTTTGTATGAAGTTAAGAATCAACAAGAAATGGAAATGGTAAATAAAGTGAGAACATATTCATTTCTGTATGTGGCCATTTTCTCTTTTAAACCATTTGAAAAATTGTTTCAGTGTTTAGAAAAGTAGGCAGAGTATGGTCGCTAAGACTGTTATGACATCCCAGAAAAACTGAGGGAAGACGGGTTTATGCCACCGGAAGTGTATGCTGGAAGACGTTTAATGCACATTTCCTTCCGGTGAACTGGGTTAACTGTCATTCGACATTGCTGCCTTTTATGAGCCTGCCTCAGTTTTATTCATGCTCAAAACATATTCTCCTTTGCTGTCTTAGACGATCATTTTATTATCATTTTTTGTGAATGTTTAGTCCAAAGTACTCAGCTTATGCTAGTATTTTATTTAAAAGTTGCCAAATTTGTTCAGGAATTGCCAACATTCCTGTTTCTTGATGGAACAATCGAAAAGGAAAGGGTTTTGTTACTGAACAATCCAGTTGAAATCACCCAACTTGAATACATTTTTAATTTTTCTACCAGTTATTCCACAATATCAGGTGAGTTCAAAAATGTTATGTCTCATACTTTTTTTTTTGCCAGCCATTTTAAGTTTGCAGTGTAACTACTTTTTGATCGAACATAAGTTTTACGTAAATGTATCCAACTCCGTTAATTTTATGAATACAAAACAAAATAAAACCAAAAATTATCAGACCGGTATGATCTTGATGTTCTGTTTTTGCATTGTGTTATCAAAGTAGTAAGGAAATTGAAGGGAACAAAACCAAGAATATTCATTGAAATTTAACTTAAAACGGGAGTTATCGTGCTGGAAAATTATTAAAAGGAAGAAAGAATGAAGAAGAAAGATTTTTTTTTCTTTCTTAGGATTTATTATAGGACTATTTACTGCCGAAATTTCAAGCTAGAGAACTGTTTCCTTAATTATATAGTTTTCAAAATTTACCATAATCGTATTTTTTTATAATATTTAATATACAATAACTCAAAAGGGTCCCAGTGGAAAATTAATACAGATAACACCACTTTATGAAATAAAGACATGACGAAAATTTGTTGACTGAGGCTCAACTGGTCCCAGAGTTATAGTGCATTGAAATTGGGCAAAAATCACATTATACACACAAAATGTAACGACAATTAATCGACATTGTAACGTGAAATACAAAATTTCATTATAACTAAGTGGTGTATAATAAACTGTAATATATGTACATTTTATGAGTTAGTATTACAATTTCCTTAATGTATAATAATAGCATAATTATTCTATGTTGTGCGTTTTCCCCCAAACATCGCAAGGAAAGCTAAAAGAAATCCAACATGGGAGTTAGACCTAAATAAGATAAGTGAAAGTAAAAGTCTTATCAAGGACATGGAAAAAGGACTGTGATACTTCTTGGGCATACTATAAGGCACAAAGTTGTTACCTTCATAAATGTATTTGAGGGTACGTTATTGGCATAAGGATAGAAGGAAGCCTAGAAACATGAAGACATCAAACATCTGTTGGATTTCGATGGGTACAGTAATATAAAACGAGCAGCTTCCAAAAGACCCTAACTCATGCAACTAAAAGGCATACATTGCCTTTAGATGGTCTTGACGATGATTGTATTTAGTCTTCCTATGTATTGTGTTTCTTGGATATTAAAATGGGTACTTCATTCATTCATTCATTTTCATTTTGGTATTTCATCGAACATCGGTATTTTTATCAAACACGTTACTGGAAGTACTACATGACCATAGCCTATTATAGCACATTGGCTTCAAAATTATATTTTTATAAGATCAACACAACAATAAAAGTTTACACTGGATACACATATAAAGAAATTAGAATATTTATGTAAAAATGTAAACGAGGATTAAGACAATGAAAATCGTATAACATTTTGTCTGTAGAAGTCTGCAAGATGCCCTCCCTGAATCCAAAACATGGACAGCTAGAGCGTTAACTGTAAAAATATATAAATCAGAAAGAGCCACATTTATGTGTCTCCTAAGTAGAATTGATGGTCACTTGAAGAAATATTTTGCAAATCTCCAAATGAGGGAAACTACACTACTAGGATTGAAGTGGATGCCTTGTGTTCTTGAAAAGTTAATATTATCAGCTTTGTGATGTAATAACAGAATGACCTTCAGAGCATATAGCCAGCCCATAAAGAGATTTCCAGGTAAGGCTTATGATCCTCATTCTTATTTTTCCGATTTATCCTATACTGCTAGGGTAAATCTTTTTATTCAAAGAGAAAAAAAAATCGTATGCATAAGTTAGGGAGGCTGGTAGGATCGAGCCCGGTCTTGTATTGACGGGCCCAGAAAATCGGGGCTTTAAATCGCATCAAAGCTATTTGACTAGGGCAACCTTCACCTCCTATCTCAGATATATTTTAGAACAGGACTCTTTTACGGGAAAGTCTACGTTGACTGTTATTATACGGAACTTTTATTCGATTTAAAATACACTTTTTTTTATTGAAGCTATTAATGATATAGTGAGACTCGTAAGAAGGGTTAGACAAATACTAATGCTTTTACAATTCATGTAAACAATTCATAATATCATAGTGAAAGAGGAACCAAAACTCCTGAGTAAAGAGACTCATACGGACTCATCTTAGTAGATTTTTCTAAACAGAAATCAGTTATAATCATTGGGCTAATGAAGAATATTATAGACCTTCTTTTCAAGTTGTAAGCAATCCTTCCTACTAGGAACGAAAATGAGACCTTTCTAAACTTATATTTCTGGTAACGCTTTAGCAGTTGCCTTAAGGGAAATCAGCTATTGGGGTTGTATATACATACATATTTATAAATATACATATATATTTTTTTCTGCATCATGAATATTTTGATTTTTTAGTTTCCGGCTTTTAGTAAACACCCCCTCCCCTCCCCTCCTATGTCGTAAGAAATCTGCTAAGTTTAGGTAGCTCCTGCGTGACGTAATTTTATATAATTACTTACAAATCGAAAGGTTAATGGCTAAAGTCGGATCAGAAATGTGGTTTAAGGACAAGGTGAAGTGCAAAATCGTAAATATCTCCCTTTAAAGTTCATCTAACCAATAAATGTTTAATGTCCAGTCGTGTGAAACTGAGTTTTTTGAATAGATTTTTTGCAGGTTTCTCTATCTTAAAATTTCTTCAAGAATTCATAGAAGCCAAATGTTTCGCCAAAACACTAAGTTGAGAGCAACGCTTTTAAACTGGAATGGATCATTTAGTAGAGATTTGCAAATTAGTATGACCTAAGTTTACCATTAAATATTTTAATGCATTTTATTTCGGTTCAATTTCAAAAGATTAAAAACTCTACTAGAAATTTACACCACTTATCCAACAGCACTAAACATAACAGAAGGAATTTATAAACAAGAAACATTCCAAGATACAATTACTCTATATTGGCTGCCAGGAGACGAGGATCTTGGACTTAGTACGACAGCATACCAACAGGCTAAACTGATTACTCAACAAACTCAATACACACAAACAAACTTACGAAGTTAGTCATGTACGACACCAAATCCTAGACAAATGGTAATGAGACTGGCTGAAAGTAAACAACCCCCACCACAGTATCAAAAGTATAATTAAGGATAGGCCACCAAGCAATATGAGTACTAGAGGGGAGGAAGTTGTTCTAGCCCGAGTCAGGATCGGCCACACATACCTGACACATAAACACTTGATGATAAGAACAGACAACACTACATGAAATACTGCAACAAGCACCTAACGATAAAACACATACTGACAGACTGCATCTAACGAAAAAACGAAGACATACCCCACGATATAACAGAACTAAAAACTGGCAGCTGCCAATATATTCCACACATACAATTTAAAACATATAAACATTTACCAATACATATAAAATACATATAAAATAGGTCTACAACATATTTACCAAGATTTAAAAGGGATACATTTTATTATATTCTAATCGGCAAAGTACGGATATGAGAAAACCGCAGATATTTAAAGAATATTTTCCCAGATTATATAAATAAAGTATCAAGGTTTACATGAAAGAATTTATATATTATTCTAAACAGGTCACTTGATGTGGGTCATTATCCAAATAAATAAAAGATTGCCTAGAAAATGAAATTTATTATTTCTCATTATTCAACTATGTTGAAAGTTCGTGTTATCGTCAGTTTGTTCGTGAAGTCTATTTACTAAAGGCTGGGTTTCATGCCATTTTAGAATGAATTAGCACAGCGCCAGAGCAACAAGTGAATTAATTTCAGCTGATATATTGCCTTGTGGAACTACAACAGAATCTACTAATTTCTTAATTCTTATGAATTTTATCTCTAACATGTTCTGATCTCATATTGTTTATAGAAGCAAAAACATTATATTTATAGATACATTCAAGCAGGAAAAGGATGAGACACATCCATGACTTTAAATTGTTATGAAATATTTTTTGCAAGTTGCCAAGAAGAAGTTCTGACTCTTAAGTTGTTGGCTCGAATCAAAGGGTTACTTAAACTCACGAATAAGCAAATTCCATTACTAACACCGCAGTTCACAGTTATGATTAATCTATTAATTTAATTTATTTGGGACTTAATCCTTCGAGGAAATCTGTATAAACATGTAAATATTTGCTTTCAATGTGTTCAGTATCACACGTTTAAGGTTATTCAATTCCCCTTCTTATGGTTTATTATAAGTACGTATAATGCACCTTTAAAACAAAAAAAATGTTTAGTTTTGAATCATGTCTATCTATCCATAAGATAAAAACTGATGTCATTCAATCGCTCCTTTCGCAAAATGCGATTATAATAAGAATAAATAAATAAATCTAATCTATCTAAATAGAACTGTATGATTTGTCTGATATTCTATTTAAAATCGCCAGGGGACAATTTTTTTTTTTACACGTTTCAGTCTATTCTAAGAACAATGATATTTAAATTGATAATCTGTCTGTTTGTCCGCCCGTTTGTTATCAATCACTCAAAACGGCTAGGAGGATTTCCTTGAAGTTTTATATTTTTGAGACCATTATCAGAAATTATAACATAGGTTATGTGAGAATCCGAATTACCAACTTCGAGGGGGGGGGACTCCAACGTGAAAATGCGTATTTAAAAATATCACCGTTAGCATTGGTTTTATTGAACAAATGTTAAGAACAACTTTAATTTAAAAGTTTAATAACGATTTTGGTCCTGAACGTTATTTACATTTACGAATTCTGAAATTTTGTCTTCCGTCTTCCTGGTACCAGACTTCGTGTTTCCTGGTACCTTATTCGTGTTTCATGAAAATGCCTGAATTTGTGTGTGTGTGTGTGTGTGTGTGTGTGTCGACTATGAGAGACCCTTCATACTTTGACACATTAAACGTCAAAAAATCTTCTATCGTATTACAACAGAAAGTCAGAAAAAATGTTATCATATGTTTTGTCCGGATGCTATGATTGTGCTTTCTTTTTATTTCGATCGCAAGAACGATAAGTTCGTCCATATTCTTCCAATAGGCATTCCACGCTTCATGCTCAAAGCTATAAATTTGACCAATTTTAAGGCAATAAATGGATTATTTAAAGCTTCTTTTATCCAATAATTATATTTCGACGGGAAACCATTATTATATAAATTAGTTTCCGGATAACAGCAAGCCTAATCATACATTTGTCACTTACACTGTTCATGTTACATGGGCATTTGTATTATTGATGAATATGTCGGAATGATTTTGTTCATCCAATCTTTATGTTGCCGTGGGAAACCATTTTTATTTCAACCGGTCAACAGGGAGTAACAGGTATTATATTTACTAGTATAAAATATTTACTCACATTATATGCCAAAACTAATGTGCTTTACTCCTCTTAAGCCTTCTTTCTACACATAAAAATTTAGGATCCTTCCTCGAATCTGAAATACCATACTGCCTGATGATCGCCCCCTCCCCTCCAATCTTTTGAGGAAAGTAATTGACTTGATTTATGGAACCAATCGATTTACTGGCTCTTAATAAACTTCCAATTAAACGGAGGTATTCCCCTCTGGCTGGAAAAAAAAATGGTGGGTGATAAAATCAGCAGCTCCATTGCCCCTTGCAATAACTAAGATTTATTTCCAGTACGTTTCACCTCCGAAAAACGATTTTTTATGCATAAAGTACTACGAATTAATAGGGCTATAAATCTTTATCCTTAATCTCTGAATAAAGTTCAGTTATTCTTCTAATCTTTCAGAAAATCTTCGTCTCAGTTTCATAAATACTGTTTGTCATAAATTTATAGAGTAGTTTATTTTGTTTTAATTTATACCTTGATTATAGAATACTTTTTACTGCACTTATATTAGTGAGTTGTGTGATTAAGAGAGCTTAATGGGATTTTTTGCAGACTTCAGGAAAAAAATATTACTTTTCTAGCAGTGGAAACACTAATGTATCATTTTTATTAAAATTACTTTTTCATCAGTTTTTTAAGGGGAGAGTTAGTAAATATAACCGCTTTTTTCTGTAGATTATATTTCATTTTTGTAACTTTTTACTAAATTATAACAATCAATTTAAAAACCGTCTAAACGAACCTTCCGCAATGGGTAGGTCGTTCAAATTAAGATTTTCCTGAAGAAGGTTAGATAAGGCGATAACTTTAAATCGATTATTCTTGGGTCAGATTTTATAATCGATTAGTGATCATCGGAATAAGTTAGAATAAGTCGGAAGTCCAAGAAAAATAAGTTTGTGAAAAGATATATCTTTAGTTCCCAGTTTTTTTGTTACTAGTGAATAACAGAACGTTCCATGCATCTTTTAGTTAACAGTGCTTTTTAATTCCAATGCAGTACAGTGTTTAGTGAAGATCAGTGCAGTGCCGTAATTTATGAAGATCAGTGCAGTGCCGTGTTTTGTGATCATCAGTGCAGTGCTGTGTTTTGCTAACATCAGTGATTCACATTTTCGTGAGTTATGTATTGTGCAATAAGAAGTGAAATCATCAGTGCATATTTTGATTAGTAGGGAAGAATAACTTACCGTTTTTGTAAAGGTGTGTAGTGAGTCGTCAAATAAATTCATTAGTGGCAAAAAGAAAAGTTGGTGTAATTATTTATACAATCCAAAAGAACCCTAATCATCATTTACTATTTTTCTAATAAACGTAACAATATATGTATATAATATAACTTTGGTACCATAAGTTCATTTAGCATTGCATAAGTAATAATCGTGTACAATGATTTTTACAGGTTGCCAATATTTAAATACTCTAACCCTAAACTGATCCTGATAGACAACAAGAAGAAGGATCGCTTGTAATTTTGAAAATTTGGACAATGTAGTTAAGCCTAGATATTTAACTACTCAAGCCGGGAAATCATTTATTCCGGGGAAAATTCTTTTAGTTTTATTTCTTGTTTTCTTTTGGTTATGCAACGTGGTACATCAAATCCCGTCTCACCCCGGCTAGAAATGGAGGGAAATCTTTAGTTAAGCCTTCCCGATTAGCCTTAGACGCAAAAAGTAAAATGTAGAATATCTTGATTTATTTTTTTATGTCTTCTATGAATGATGATCGACTATAGCTAACGTAAAATATAAAAATGACTTCTCAAGTTCCTTATTTATCTTGGTAAACCGAGAGCCGTGGGTTTCATTCCTAGGCGGGCGATAGAAATTTAGTTTAAGACAAATCACATAAATAAAATTCTTTGTCCTACTCTTGTTCGAAAATAGTCGTAGTATGTAGACAACTCGACCTGTTTTTGCCGTAAAATATAAAGTGGACGTTATCAAATTACAATACTTTTGTCACCATGTCATTATTACTCATTCATGATTCAGTTTTCTCCTCAGTCTCTCATTTATATACATACCTTGCTCGGTGTTGTTTGTCTTCATTGCTCTGAAGTAGTCAATCAAACACTTAACTATTGCCTCCTTCACACAAGCGCACGCGCACAAGTGTTTGTTATAAGTTGTGCCACGATTCTTTCTTTTGATATGTTTTGTTTTGTGTCCACTGTTTTGTTCCCCTTATAACCTTTAAGAACAACTACGTCTCTAAAATGGAGGAACTCTGAATACTAATATAAGTAATAATAATAATATATAGTCAGAAATATTTCTGAGAGATCCATCCAGGCCAGATGGGGTGTACAGGGTTTCTTGGCGAAAATCTAAGTTTCACTGTCACATATATAAGTTGGCCTCTGATTTCTGTTTTGTATATAAAGACTTCAGCCTTCCAGGAGAGGGTCTTAAAGTGGTGAGGTCTTTACAGGACTTTGGAATATGTAGCATTTGAGAATAGTCTAGATTTATTATCAGTGTCCACTCCTTTGTCTTCCGGAATTACCCTGCGAGGTACTTCAACACGGAAACATCAACTCTCAAATTCGACAATTTTCGTTAATATCAAGTTTCTAAGCTCCTTAGATATCCTTGCCACTGAACTCTGATCCCTCCCTCCCGGAGTTTAATTGCATGCCTTTGATGTTAATTGGCCTATCTCTGTGAAAGGCTTCCTTCGAAGTTCTTGTACAAACAAGTGGAACGATTCATTCGTATCATCTTCTGGACTCCGAATGGGAATATTCAGACAGATCAATAACATACTGGATTTTGATTGATTTTGCTGATATCGTCTTACACTAGTATCCC
This sequence comes from Riptortus pedestris, assembly GCA_019009955.1. Taxonomy (NCBI): domain Eukaryota; kingdom Metazoa; phylum Arthropoda; class Insecta; order Hemiptera; family Alydidae; genus Riptortus; species Riptortus pedestris. Next base: position 129,954,462 of record CM032229.1, on the reverse strand, counting down.
ATTAGCGCTTGTAAAGACTTTTCTTAATATTAAACTTCATTCCGACTAATAACACTGCCTATTAGGAGGTATCTCTCAAATAAATCAACTTTCCTTCAAAGAATGATTTTCGGGCCCAGATTATTTTCGGTATGTTGTATACTCTTTACTTCTGCTCCAAGTTTCAGTATTTTCTGCACTTCCATCTCATTTATGTTGTATTAAATTATATAACCCTAGCGGACTCGACAGACGTCTTGCATGATATTTCTAGCGATTAGGATATTCAATTTAATAATATTATGTTTAAAACAAAAGCTACTTTTAATAACACAAACACATTTTTTTTTGTGCACGTTTGCCTAAAAACAATTAGAAAGTGAAATATCGCGAATTTTTTATTCAGGCCTCCCTTAAAACCCCCACTCCCGTTCGAACCTAAATAATTTAATATAGCTTATAATCATGGAAGAATTAATGCTAATTTACATATAGTTTTGTTAAGTTCTGTTCAATCGTTAGTGCCAATAAAATTGTTGGCTACCACTAGAAATTTTTCGTGTATATCTCGTTTATGCTTTGTTAAACGACAAATGTGAATATAACAAAAGTTACTCTAAATAACAATATAAACAACTTTTATCCTGTGCATTTTTGCCGAAAAACCAATAGTAAACGAAATATAACTATTTTTAATTTTAGGCCTCCCTTACTGATTTGTGACTCTAAACCATCCAGGGCGTCTCCCAAACGCATACAAAAGAATTCATTCAAATCGTTCCAGCCGTTTAGGAGGAGTTCAGTAACGTACACACGTACAGTAGAATTATAAATATAAAGATAATTACAATAATGATTTCTGCATAAAATTTGTTTTAACGGATAAAATAAATTTACTAATATGCATAAAAGTACGTAAAGTACTAAATATTTTCCATTTTTAATACATTGTTCCCGTTGGCTTCGTTGTTATATAATTGAAGAATTCCGCTCTAACAAGAGGGTCTTTAAAGCCAAAGAATTTTAAAAATTGTTTTTATTTTTAAGGCTTTACTAATCCTGGATAGCTGTTTTTTTTATATCCATTAAGTCTTTTCCTATAAAATGTAATGAAGTTCATGTGGTAGAAGACAATGAGATAGTGGTTCCATTCATTGGGGGTAGTTATATTATGCCAGGAATGTAATTCACGTGACTCTTCTCCAGCGGACAAGACTAGCTGTTCTCATAATGCCTCTCATACGTAATAAAGGACTTATCATCGCTTTAAGAATTATCATCTTCGGATTTTTGACAAAAGGTTTAGATGGTAAAGCTATCTATCACGATTAATATTTGTTTGATTACAGAAATTTTCAGGGCGAAGATGTGAGGCAGGCTTGATTCCTGGACTTGCAGGAAATTTGATAATCAAAGTTGAATTTTATCTATTTATTTATATATTTAAAAAAATAAATAAAAAGATAAATTGTTTTTAATTAGTTGCAAAAAACAGAAAAAAAGTACATTCAATAGTTAAAATATTAAGCCAGTAGTAAGAAGTGTAAATAGGTACAACGTAGAATAGAATAGAATATATATTTATTTGTTAAAGATTTACACCTTGTACAAATTAAATAAACAAATAACAATTCTGTCTTTTTAAATAAATAATTAAATCAAAGTTCTTGAGATCAACAATAATATAAAAATATAGAAAAACAAAAAAAAAGCAATATAGTGTAAATAGTAAAATATAGTACATAAAAGATAACTAAAAGCATTCTATAAACCCTTTTCCGTCTTATATAACATTTAACTGGAGTGTGGTCCATCAGCACTTATAGATTCCAGAGTATTGCATGCTGACGCGATGAAGCAGTAAATCTTGAGTAGTTTGCCAAGGCTATCGATACTAAGTATCTCTTCAATTTTATGTACCTCACTGACTGCTGAGGAAAGCGTTTGTAGATATTTATTTCTGTCTTTAATGAGCTTCTCACAGTAGAGAAGTATATGTGGCAGGCTATTAGGGATGAACTGATTACAAAATGTGCAAGGTTCCTGAGCTTTGAATGAGAAAGTTTTGTTTCGTGATAGGTAAAATAGGTAAAACGTAACTCGTGTTACAAGCACACATCTTTAGGTAAATATAAATAAATAAAAATGTATTTATAGATTTAGTTAAGAAATAATTGTATAGAAAATTATAAAATTTAATACCCTTAGGATGTGACAAGAGCGGTATTTACAGTATATTAGTTGATATTATTTAAGACATATAGCAAAACAGCATACTACTATAAAGGGCATAATAACCTAGTAGTTGATTGACCAAATCATATTAATCTTAAATCCTACAGACCTTTTCAGAAAGAGCTTTGCCTTTTAGGCTAGTTGGCCAATAATGGCTGAGTAAGAGAGATTATTTTCTCTTGGAAGCGTGCATTTAACGTGAGGACGATGAAGGTCGGAGGTTCAAATCTTGTAATAAATAGATGTTTGAACTACGGGCGCGCCTTGAAGTTGACTGATGATCTAGCTATCACTGACGGCACCTCCAGTACAGATAAAGTCTTGTATATAACAATATTGGAAAATGCAATCCTTTTGCCATATTTCATTATGATCTAGGGGCGAAAAGAGAGTTTTCCGTTGAAAGGCGGTCAACATGAATGAGTAGAACAAAGTCTGTCACGCAGGGGGTGCGTAAACTAAGCAGATTTCCCACGTGCAGGTATAACACACTATAATGTCACCTCAATTTGCATTCTCTATTTATATGTAAAAAATCGATGAGAAGAAGTGAGGGTTTACTGAAGGCTGAACACAGCGAAGTACTAATAATTCCCTTAAAATATAAGTTACTAGAAAATATATATAACACACCTTAAATATGAAGAGCATCAATAGTTCATCATAATTGGTTCTTAAACAGTTTTCGATCCTTCTCATAATAACGAAGATATTTTGAGTTCTCCGCTATTTTAATGGAATAGTCAAAAATCAATTATGGTATAAAACAAATAAACATTTTCGAGTTAAGAAAAAAAAATCTTAAATGATGATCATAACGTGAACTATACTTTACTGGATAATTAACCGCTTCAGTCAACTCTCCCCCCCCCCATCCCTCGCTTTATCCATTTGTTATTGGGTATAGTCAGGCTTCGAAAAGTCGTGGTTTAGAAGGGGAGGGGGGGGTGGTGTTTCGAAAACCCAAAATATTTTCATTATGAGTCGGAGCGTAAAATGTTATTGGACCCATCGGGTTAAACTCAACAGTTTAAGACCATCAATGTGGTCTACAATTGTTGTTCTAAGTGAAGAAGCATCAGTTCGTAGCTAAAAAATTCAGCGAGTTATTCGAACTTTATTGTTTTCAACCTTCAATATCCTCTCTCCCCCCTCCCCCCACTGCTCCCATCTACTCATTGGTTATTTGTATAGAAAAAGGGAATATGTTGAGATATGAGATCACAAGTGTGTTATACCAGCACGTGGGAAATCTGCTTGGATGAGAGATTACGCAGCCCCCCCGTGACGGACTTTGAGGATTTACTAAAGGCTGAAAATTAAAAAAGTCCGTCACGCAGGGGCTGCGTAAACTAAGCAGATTTCCCACGTGAAGTTTTACAATAGAGAAATCTGCCTAATAACAACTGTAATAGTAAGAAACCTCTAAACCTATTCAAGAGGGACGGATAGTTAAGGAAACGGCCGCCAGAGCTCACGGCGGAAAGGCCGACTCCTGCCGAGTACACGTAGAATACAAATGCAAATATCTCGGTTAATATTCAAGATACAGAATAAATGTATAGAACAAAATATTGTTCTATACATTTATTCTATAAATATATAGTAAATTTAATTTGCTATAAGATTGATTCTGTAATATTTTTCGATCCGACGTATAGTAACGGAGATATTTCGAATTTTCGAAAATCCTCCCCTCTAAACCCCCCCTCCTCCTGGTCCGATTTCAGCCGTTAACGAACTTGATCTTACTTGATCTTTCTTTTTACATAAAACGACTAAATATTGAGTGTATTTATATACAAAATTAGTATATAAAGAAAATGTGGCAACACCATTGGTTCTATACAATTTTTCGATTTGAGGTATAGTAACGAGGATATTTCGAATTTTCGAAATTCCACTGTTCTAACCCCCCCCCCCCTTTCCACAGTCTTGCTGGGATCAAGCTGTTAACGAACTTGACTTTCGTTTTTACATATAACGCTCATATAGAGGGATTGGTAACGATTTAACAAAAATAATAACATTAACAGGTAATATTTCTTTTTAATTTTTCTATCCGTCGTATAATAATGGATATATTTTGAATTTTCGAAATTCTCCATTAACCCCCCCCCCCCCGGTCCTTTTCACCTGCCCAATTTCCGCCGCTAACGAATTTGATCTTCTTTTAGCAGGTTTCTCTTAAGGAAAATCAGTTATCGAGGTTGTACTCATGACGCGAGTTTCGAAAATTTTCTTCAAATGTCCATCGATTCTACCTAGTAGATGACGAACATGAGGTCCGTTCAAAACTGTATATAGATGTGGATGTATCTATAGATCTATATATATATATATATATATATATATATATTTGTCTGTTACGGCGGTCGCAATTTTTGTTTGATCGGTACCAAACTCGATATTTAGTCGTTTTATGTAAAAAGAAAGATCAAGTCTTTATGTCGAGTTTAGTATAGATATGACAAACATTGTGACGATGTATGTATGTGGACCACATATTCGCCATCTCCTTCCTAGGATCGATGAACATTTGAGGAAATGTGTTGAAAATCGCGTCATGAATAATAAATAGCTGATTCCCCTTAAGGGAAATTGTTTAAAATGCAGGTGGGGTTGATTTCGCTAGTGTTGTACTTGAAAGTGTATGATACTTCTCTGAGTATGGGTACTTCGAAGAGAGGCTTCGTTAACACAGCTGCTCAAAATACATTTCTATGCTTGGCCATTTCTCCTTGCATTGGTTGACGGACGAGGTCCATTATTCATTTGCATACGATATGTTGTAATTTGCATACGCCCCATATCAAATAGCCATTATTAGACAATATATGCAAACTACTGACATTTGGTATTACATCAAATTTCAAATCAAGAAGCTCAGATCGTCATATCGTGTGGAGAGCTCATTATTAATAAGTTTAAAAAGGCTAGACTAACTAAAACTCTATATTTGTCTGTTACCGCTCTAGCGGTCGCAATTATTGTTCAATCGTTACCAAACTCGATATTTAGCCGTTTTATGTAAAAAGAAAGATCAAGTTCGTTAACGGCTGAAATCGGACCAGTGGGAGGGGGAGGGTTTAGAGGGGCATAGTTTTGAAAATTCGAAATATTTTCGTTACTATACGTCGGATCGAAAAAATGTATAGAATCAATATTATATCAAATTAAATGTAATATAAATATTTTTATATACATTTATTCTCTATCTTCTATATCAACCGAGATATTTGCATTTTTCAGTTTTCAGCTTTCAGTAAACCCCCACCAACTCGTGTTACATAAACAATACTCTTTTATATAATAAACTACATTATAGTACATAGTTTTCAATAAAATGAATATTTTATATTCTGATATGTTTCAGTTATTGTTAGCAGATTTCCCTTAAGGGAAATCAGCTATTGAGGTCGTACTCATGACGCGAGTTTTGAAAAATTTCCTCAAATGTCCATCCATCCTACCATGGAGATGACGAAAATGAGGTCCATTCAAAATTATATATATATATATATATATATATATATATATATATATATATATATATATATATATATATATATATAAATATAAAATTGTAACCTCTGTCTGTACATTGATTTTTTTCGCTAATTTTCACGATAACTTTTCGTTTCACATGTCATAGACACCATAACTGCATTTTGTTTCTTTCGTGTGTGTTTGATTGTTCATTTGTTTGTTTGTTACCTTTTCACGCATAAACAGCTGAACCGAATTTTATGAAACTTGGTATGTATATTACTACTAACCCAACTTAGACTTTAGGCTATATTAATATCCTCTGAGACGAACAGGATTGGGGGTTATAAGGAAGGCCTGAAATTAAAAACAGCGGTATTTTGTTTCCTATTAGTTTTTCGGCAAATATGAACATAGCAAAAGTTGTTTATTTTGTTATTTAGAGTAACGTTTGTTATATACACTTTTTTCGTATACTGGATTATAAACGAGATATACGCTAAAACCTATAGCGGAAGTGACCAATTTTATTTGGGACAAAAGATCCAACCGAAATTAATAAAACTCGGTATGTGTATTAGCAGTAACGCTTTCATTATAATAAGCCATACCAACATTTCTAGGGACTATTTCGCCATAGGGGGTATTTCGTTTTCTATTCCTTTTCGGCAAATATGCACATAACAAAAGTTGTTTACTTTGTTATTTAGATTAACTTTTGTTTTATTTATTTCTCCAGGAACAATGTGTGGAGCAAGTAATTTGCGTAGAAATATTGATATGCTCAACAATTCATTCCAATTTGAACTATGAGGTACCTCACCTGGAAACATTAATTCAAATCTATGTTAATATTTTGTCCTTAATAACTGAAATCTATGCATAATGCACAGGAGACGGGAAATATGACAACATGGAGGACAGTGAAGTCTTACATAAAAAATTAATTTTAGTATTAACAAATGCTAACAACGGGTATAAACCCTAAACACTAAACACTGGGATGGGTAAATGTCAAAATAGTGTGCAAAGTAAAGCCTTGCCAAAAAAATACCTTCACCATTCAGCCTCAAATCAATTCCCGGGCGAAGCCGGGCATCTGAGCTAGTATATATATATATATATATAAAAGGCGCTGAATCTGAAAGTTCACTTTGCAGAAATTAAAGCACTAGGAGAGGACAAGGCCTTTTTATTGATCCTGATCAATTGGTTCCTCTTCTGTCCATCATTTCGGTAGAAATCTTTACTTTTTGAGAAACGTGGACATCATCAGTGAATTTTATAGCTAAGTAGTGCTCCAGAATCCACTATCTTCACTTGATCGAATCTAGTTGTGAGTCGCTAACTGTGCGATCAGGTACTCCATAGCTTATGGCCGATACTGCAGTGTTCACAACCTTTTACACATGATTCAAAGTTTGGTTCATACTAAATCACCGAATGTCCGTCATGCAGGGGCTGCGTTTATTAAGCAGATTTCCCACTTGCGGTATAACACCCCGTTGGTCTCATCTCATGAAATATTTTAAATTTCTAAGTAAAAGTCCGATAAGTTGAATTTGGGGGTTTAATGAAGGCTGAAAACAAAATACTAGAAATAACTGGCTAAATATTTCTGTTATGAGGGCATGTGTACAACAATAATTGTAGAGCATCAATAGTTCAACAAGATTGGTTCTATAACATTTCTAGATCCAATTTTTTTTTTCAGAATCTTCAATTTTCTACCTCTCACCCCCCTCCCCCCACTCCGGGTATTAGCTGGGGATTTACTGAAGGCAGAAAACAAGAATGTCACATTACTAGTCTTATATTTGAGCTACAAAACAGTGAGTAGACCTAAATTTGTAGGACATCAAAAGTTTAACAAGATCGGTAAAATATTAAAACGTGACGCCAACATATAACATATTTACAGACCTACAGCTCGCACAGTGAAATTTCATGAAAAGCAACACTTTGTATTTAAGCTTCCAATGAAGTGGTTCATGGTATACAATCATATTTTTTATACCGTATGACATGAGTAGGAGTGGGGGTTTACTGAAGAAAAAAAAATGCGAATATCTCGGTTAGTAATAATGAAAATACATATGAGACACTATTAATTGAACATTTAACTTGCAATAAGATTGGTTCTATAAACTTTCTCTATCCGACTTATAATAACAGAGATATTTCGAATCTTCGAAATTCGCCCCTCTAATCCCCCCCCCTCCGGTTTCTGCCATTGCTGAACTTGATCTTTATTTTTACATTAAAAGTTTAAATATGGAGTTTAGTAACTTTAAAACAAAAGTTGTTATTAATGAAAGGAAATCATTTTCTCTATCCCCTGGATGGGCCTTTGAGGAAAGTTTTCGAATGAGTGTAACCTAAATGGCTGATTTACCTAAAGAATAATTATAGAAAAAACTTTGGAGCCGTTAAAATGCACACATTTTTTTTTTTAATGGGAACACTTTTACACAGCATAAATTAATATATCTAAGTGGTAATTTATTAGAACTGTAATACTCTAAGGGAGCAGGTGGGCAGGGCTTGCAGTGGGGAAATTATAATAGTACTTAAGATAATGAATGTTGAATTGCATGTTTGAAGAGAGAATTATCTTACAGGCGGAAGGAAACCATTGAAATAATTTCCGAGCATTCAAAGCCTTGAGAAGTTTTATTTTGATTGATTTTAAATCCCACCTTTCAAGTTGATTGCTAAACTTCATATATATGATTGCTTTTTTATTACTCTATACAAGAGTGTTTTATAATTTGATTTTCAGGACGGCAAAATTATACGGCATAATTAGTAGTCGTAAGTATCTACTTAAAAATCCCAAGTAAAAGTTAAAAATAATCTATATTTTAGTGTTTGTAACATCAGAGATATTTGGGATTCCATAAAGAGTTATTGCCGGAGTGCGTATATAACCATGTTGCCGGTATGACACACACGCACACAAACGCACACACATATACACACACAATCACATTAACAGACTTATAGCACATACAATCTTAGTTGTTTTACATATTTGCATGTATCTCATATAGTAAAGATCGTTGAAATCAATATTTGGTATTTAAGCCAGGAATAGGAGCTTTTATAATATATTGGTTTATTAAAATCATGAGACGAGTAGAAAGAAAGAACATATCTCCACCAGCCTGATATGAGATATGAAAAAAATGTATAGAATAACAATTATAGATAATTAAATATGGAATAAGAATTGTCATATAATAGTTTTTGTCCGACTCATAATAACGGAGATATTTGGATTATCTGATTTCCTCCTCTCCCATGAATTTGTTGATTAGTTTTAGCAGATTTCACTTACGGGATATCAGCTATTGGACTCCTACTCATAACGCGATTTTCGAAAAATTCCTCTAATGTCCATCGATTCTATCCAGGAGAAGACGAAAATTAGGTTCTTTCAATAAATAAATATATATATATATATATATATATATATATATATATATATATACTAGCTCTGATACCCGGCTTCGCCCGGGAATTCATTTGATGCTGGAAGGCGATTGTATTTTTTTGGCAAGGCTTTACTATGCACAATATTTTGACATTTACCCTTCCCAGTGTTTAGGGTTTATACCCGTCGTTTCTGTGGATTTGTAAATAATAAAATTAATTTTTTATGTAAGACTTCACTGTCCTCCATATTGTCATATTTCCCGTTTCCTGTGCATTATGCATAGATTTAAATTATTAAGGACGAAATATTATAATAATATATTAATCGTATAATTAGAATTAATTATTCCAGGTAGTTCATATTGAAAATAATTGTTGAGCAAATTTCTCTAAATAACAAAATAAACTACTTTTGTTATGTGCATATTTGCCGAAACCCCAATAAGAAACGAAATATCACTATTTTTAATTTCAGGCCTCCCTTATAACCCCCACTCCTGCCCGTCCCTAGAAATGTTAGTATGGCTTATTATAAGGAAGGCGTTAGTTCTAATACACATACCGAGTGTTTTATTTAGTTCGGTTGAGTCTTTTGTGCCAAATAAAATTGTTCACTTCCGCTATAGGTTTTAGCGTATATCTCGTTTATAATTTGGTATACGAAAAAAGTGTATACAACAAAAGTTACTCTAAATAACAAAATAAACAACTTTTGTTATGTTCATATTTGCCGAAAAACCAACAGAAAACGAAATACCACTATTTTTAAATTCAGGCCTCCCTTATAACCCCCACTCCTGCCCGTCCCTAGAAATGTTGGTATGGCTTGTTATAATGAATGCGTTAGTGCTAATACACATACCGAGTTTTATTTATTTCGGTTGGGTCTTTTGTCCCAAATAAAATTGTTCACTTCGGCTATAGGTTTTAGCGTATATCTCGTTTATAATTCGGTATACGAAAAAAGTGTATATAACAAATGTTACTCTAAATAACAAAATAAACAACTTTTGTTATATTCATATTTGCCGAAAAACCAATAGGAAACGAAATATCGCTATTTTTAATTTCTGGCTTTCCTTATAACCCCCACTCCTGTTATTCTCAGCGAATATTAGTGTAGCCTAAAGTCTAAGTTGGGCTAGTAGTAATATACATACCAAGTTTCATAAAATTCGGTTCAGCCGTTTATGCGTGAAAAGGTAACAAACAAACAAACAAACAGACACCAAAGAAACAAAATGCAGTTATGGTGTCTGTGACATGTGAAACGAAAAGTTATCGTGAAATTTCGCGAAAAAGATTAATGTACAGACAGAGGTTACAATTTTATATATATATATATATATATATATATATATATATATATATATATATATATATATATTATCTGATAACGGTCGGAATATTTGTCGTAGCAGTCGCAAGCCTGGTTTGATCTTTATCAAACCCCATATAAATCGGACAAGTCGGAGTGGTGTTTAGAGGGGAGATGTCGGATAAAAATATCGTAAGTAACTAATGTTAGTACAAATTAAATTACCAATAAATGTTACTACATACATTCTTTCTCTATCTAAAGTATTAACCGAGATATTGGTATTTTTTTAATCTTCAGCCTTTAATAACAACCCCCCTTCTTTGTCATCTCACGTTAATTCTAAGCCATCATTTCATGATCCGTCTTATTTCAAGCTGAAATATCAAATATTGTGTTCTTCAAATCGTTTTTAGATGAGATACATGCAAATACGTTCTGATGACCATCCCCCTCTCGTCTTTTTTCTTGGATTATTAAAATAAGAGTGATTGAGAAGAAAATTAATCTGTTTCATTATAAATTACTGCACTTGATATAGTAAATCGTTTTCAATAAAATTAATATATTATATTCAGATGTATTTCACTAATTGATTTCTTTCCGGTCAAGACATACTTCTATCTTTCTGCTCTGATAGGTTGGCTGACTTGTTTACAATTCAGGCGATTTTCGTTGTGAAGGTCATTAAAGTGTAAATTGACTGAAAGATTTCTCTTTGACGTTTGTATTTGTTTACTTACAAGACATTAACAAATATTGGCTATGACAATTGGTGTTGAAGACTAGAATGGATTTTAATACAATCCTCTCTAGATGATATTTTGCGATTCTCTTTAATCGAAAACGAGTGGTTTTGAAGACGCTTGATAAAATGTTTAACTTGACGATAGAAATATAGTTACACGGTTAGCATAGGGGAGTACACTTAGGAGGTACTCATAACAACATTGATTGTGCAAGTTCCTATGTTTCTTTCGACTTTAAAAATTTCATCATATGTACCCAGATTTGTTTGTCCTCAAAAAGTGTCAATCAATAGTAGAAATATTTTGTCGTTACAGTAACAGAATATCTGTTAAAAATTTTTTGTATTGTAGAGTCGTTAACTCTCCGGATTTTGAACAAGTAACAACACCAATGTTATCTTCGAATGTTCTTTAAATATATGGAACATATTAAAAAATTAAATGCCAATCATTAAAAAAAAATAACTTTTTATTTATAATAAACAAACGTCATAGAAACAAAAAAAAATATAAAAATTTACGAAAGAAAATAGTCGCTTCCGACGAGATTCGATCTCGAGGTTTTGCAATTACAGAAATAAAGCGATACCAACTAAACCACAGGAGCTCCTTGGACAAACAGACAATAAATTACGGCAAATTAAATCTACAGTATTCACACGTACTAGTAAAAATTCAACTTATACACGGAGGGAAGAAGTGATTTTAACAAGGCTCCGCATTGGTCACTCTCTCCTTACTCATAGCTTTTTAATGAAAAAAAGAGAGCAGCCCAAATGCCATGTATGCAATTTGACTCTTACATTAAAACACATACTGACAGACTGCAAGAGACGAGATCATTTACAGATACCCCACGACCTACATGACTTACTCACTGAAGGTAGCCCATACATACCCACTATACTACAACATCTAAAAGACCTTAACATATACTCAAAAATCTGAATATACAATACTCACAATTAATACTTGCATTTTAAAAGAGATTTTATAATTTTCTAATAAATGTATGCTGCGATTCTAGTCTTTTTGTGAATGTTTTGTCTGCGAGCGTGTGTGTGTGTGTGTGTGTGTGTGTGCTTGTATGTTTGCTGATCTCTTTGTAAACTCTTTGAATATATGTAAAGTAAATATTTCATCGTTTCTATTTGTCTAGCAAAACTGAAGGTTTTTCCCCCTTCCCGCCATAATGCAATTCATGACTTACGTTGTTCAGTAACTCATATTGAGTATGCAACTCCACTGATACACGAGTTTTATATCTGATCTAAATCTCAATTATTTTAAATTCATTTTAGATACATATTCCATGCTATTCAACAATTTATATATTTTATTATATCTTGTTTAATATTTTTTGTTTTGGATTCTATATTATGTTTGTCAATTTGTTGTGTTGGATTTCCATTTATTGTTTTATTTCTACTTATTGTTCAATTTCTATTATTTGAGTTCCATTTTTGTTTTCTATTTCTGTTTTGCGTTCCATTTCTGTTTTTGTTTTTCCATTTCTGTTTTTATGTTTCATTTCTGTTTTTGTTTCCCATTTTGGTTTTGTGTTCCATTTCTGTTTTTGTGTTCCATTTCTGTTTTTGTTCTATTTCTGTTTTTGTGTTCCATTTCTTCTTTTTTTTGTTTCCCATTTTGGTTTTATATTCCATTTCTGTATATTGTTTTTGTTTTCCATTTTGTTTTTGATTTTCATTTCTGTGTTTTGTTTTTCCATTTGGTATTGTGATCCATTCCAGCCCTGTTTTTACTATCAGTTCTGTTTGTCTGTTTCTGTTTTTTGTTCCATTCCTGTTTTCTTTTTCCAGTTCTGTTTCGTGTTACTTTTCTATTTTTCATGTTATATTTATGTTATGTTGTTTTATGTTCGTTTAAATTAATTTTGTTTCGTTTCGTTTTTTGTTTTGTTTTTTTTATTTTTCAATTTTATACAGTTTTTTTCCCGAGCAACATCGCCACAGCTGCGAAGCTCCAAATAAATAAATAAATAAATAAATAAAAGTTATAAGCTACAAGATTGAATGAAAATGACATTCTCCCATAAACAACTTACTAAGAATATCCGTCATCAGTGCGACCAGAATCAGCGCGAACACCACAGTTAGATGTTCTGAATGCGCTTAGCTCTTAATACATGCAATACGTCGTTTTCATTAAATCTTTCAATATTCAAACTCAACTCTCAAAGACCACTTTACGAATTACAGTATTACAATAGTTATTGTTGGTCGGACGTGCACGGCTTCATACAACTTTGTTAAACCAAGAAAATGGTTAGACTTCAAGTTACACGATACTCGCTTGAAAACTGTTGGAGCAAGTTAAAGTTTGTCGCCGAAGATAGTTGACCTTTTCGAAGGAGTACAGTTGGCAACACCTCTGATCTCACCGCTCCTCAGCAACTTTCCTGGCTTCATGACAAATTCATTGTGCTCTCTATTACACTCACCGCGTTCTTAGCAGATTTCCCCCAAGGGAAATGAGCTATTGCGGTCGTACTCACGAGGCGATTTTCGAAAAATGTCTCAAATATCCGTCGATCCTACCAAGGAGATGACGAAAATGAGGTGCGTTAAAAACTGTATGTATATTCATATTCATATATATATATATATATATATATATATATATATATATATATATAAACGAAAGATCAAGTTCGTTAATGGCTGAAATCGGACCATTGGGAGGGGGAGGCTTAGAGGAGGGAATTTCGATAATTCTTAATATCTCCGTTATTATTTTGCTGTTGACAAACCTTGCCCCCTTTGCAATTCAGGACAAGACTGTTTCTCTCATTTTTTTCTTGAATTCCAAATAAATAATTACTTCAGAACATATTTTATTCAAAAATATTTGTTTAATTCTATTGATATTGTAACACTATTATGTATTCGTACAGAAGACCAATTACATAATATATTCTTATACATAGTTAATTGTTTAAAAATTAGAAAATCTATTATTTAGTTTGTAATTCCTATTTTGCTATATTAAAATATAAGTACATATATTCCGTTGTCTAAAATATTTAAATTATTTCGTTCTAAATTTCGCTTCGTTCTAATTTTTGATTCTGAGTTGGATACTGTAAGATTATTTAACTTCTATGTGGTCTTTCTGCATTGTTGTTTATTGGTCTTTTATTTTATCCTTATTTGTTTTGTAAAACAATTAATTTTACTTTATTCTTGATTTATATCTTATTTTATTGCTACTATTTCTGTATTATTCGTAATGTGTTTTGTTTGTATCCCAAGTAATAGGATCATATTTTGTAATTCATTATGTAACCGACCTCCCATCAGTATGGTTTTATCCAGTAAACTGATGTATTATAAATAAATAAATAATATCTCCGTTGTTATGCGTCGGATCGAAAAATTGTATAGAGCCAATCTTAATGCAAATATAATGTTCTATAAATTTGTTATATATGTTTTTTTCTGAATCTTGATCACTTCCGAGATATTGGCATTTTTTGTTGCATCAGTAAACCCCATACCTACTCATGCCATATAAACAAAAAGCTGTTATATTATGATGCACTTTATTTGAAGACTAAATACCAAATATTGTTCTCATTGAACTTTTACGTTTTGAGATAAAGGCAATTACGTGGCGCACATAAGAAATCTGCTTAGTTAACGCACCCCCGCGTGTCGAACGTTTTTCACTACAAATACTCTTATTCAAGTTATTGGGATATTTGGGAAGACTGATTATTTTAATATTTCGATCAAATTACAACTTTAACGCAATGAATGACACAAATTTAATTTAACCAATATCAAAACGTAATCGTCAATATTGACTTTTCAGTAAATTTCAGGGATCTGCTTCTTTAGCAGAATTTATCACAATAAAAAAAAACTATAAAGACTGAAGACTTTAGTTGTAACACAGTTGTTTGTAAACTTTGGAAAATATAAAAGAAGTGATTAATTGAGCTTCTGAAGACAGGACATTTACCTCCAAATAACACACTAAGACAATTACCCTTAAAAGTGACCAAAGTTGAGACACGTTTTTCCACTAGACAAAAACGTATCTACTGAGTAGACCATTTTTTGTTGATTGTTGCAATGCACATTAACTCCCAAAAGATTTCCAACTAGAATGTATTAATTTATATATAAACATGCTATTGAAATTAGGTCAGAGTAGAATCATACTATAGATAGTAGAGTCCGTATATAGATAGTCATATATGATAAGCTGCCTTATATATCTTATTATTATACAATTTCATTTACTGGCTACGATGGCTTACAGGAAGTCCCTTCTGAAAAGTGTAATGGCTTTTATTTTTTCTGGTAGGCCACATACTTAAATTATAATAAATCAGCAGTTTAAGATGTGTAAACTAATAGTTATATTAGGTTAAGAAAAACAAAATCACAGCAAAGTCTACTTTGCCATTGTGGAGAAAAACTACTAACTCATGCAATAATAGAGTTGGCCATAAATTAAGATCCATTGCCCAATGGGGCACACACAAATAAATGTATATATATCGACATTTGTGTGTGCCCCATTGGGATGAGATCATATATCATATCCTCATATATATATATATATATATATATATATATATATATATATGGTGTTTTTATTCTTTTTGGTGTTTTCGTCAATGTTGGTGAAACAAATTTAGTTTATGCCGATATTTCGAGAATCTTTATTTTCTCTTCTTCAGGGCAAGACTAATGATATTTAAAAACTATTACAAATAACTATTGCACTTAGGACTAGGGTTATAGTAACCAACATTGACCAAAACTCCAAAAAGAATAACAACACCATATATAAATATAACCTGGTCGAAAACATCAACAAAAATATATATGTATGTATGCATGATTCATGATTACTTTAAATCCACTTAATAACTATCTAACAAAACCTAAAATCTGATCGCGCCATACCTACTGTCCAGTAGAAGATGAAAGACAATTATCAATTAGCTGACCGAATATTGAAACCCAGAAATGAAAGATGCTTCAGACAAATTTAAATACCTACGCTGAAACCAACCTTCCTACTCGAAGAATTTCTCATTGCATTGAGACCTTACAATAATTCTTTATTTCGAAGCATAAATGCTATACGAAAACAATGTAAAATATTTTAATTAATATGAATAAAAAGGGAGACGTTATACTGGAATATTATATAGTTTGCTGACAAGATGGGATATGTTGACATAAGACATGTAATTTTTCGACATTGAAGTAACCATTTAGAGCTCCTAACAACAAAGTTGAACCATTTCATAGGTCACAGGGTACAGACAAGAGAAACAGTAAGAAAGTACATCAGTTCCAAGTGGAGCATCCATCATCACGAGATGGTCTATAAAATATAGCATTAGTCAATCTTGAAGAAGACTTCACGGCCTGCGTAAACGAAACAGATTTCCCACGTGCTAGAATGCCAAACTACACTCATTTTACCGTATATTCTCTATTTTTAATTAAAATATTCGGTTAGTAGAAATAGGGGTTAGCTGAAGGCTGAAAACAAGAAAGCCCGAATAACTCTCTTTATATTTGACTTAAGGAAAAAAGTGTAGAATAACAATTGTAGACAATCAAAAGTTTAAAAAGTTCGTCCCGCAGGGGCTGCGCAAACTAAGCAGATGTCCCACGTGAAGTTTTACAATAGAGAAATGCCTAAGAACAACAGTAGTAAGAAGGAATGTCTAAACCTTTTCACGAGGGACGAACAAGTTACGGAAATGGCGGCCCTAGCTCTTGGCTGATAGTCCCGAACATAGCCCACTCCTGACGACCACACACACAATACAAATGCAAATATCTGGGTTAATATTCAAGATAGAGAATAAATGTATAGAACAATATTTATAGTAAATTTAATTTTCAATAAGATTGGTTATGTACAATTTTTTGATCTGACGTATGGTAAGGAGATGTTTTGAATTTTCGAAAATTCCCCCTTCTAACTGCCCCCCCTCCCACTGGTCCGATTTCAGCCATTAACAAACTTAATCTTTATTTTTACATAAAACGTTTAAGTATGGAGTTTGGTAACGATCAAGCAAAAATTGTGAGTGCTAGAGCGTTAACACACACACACACACACATATATATATATATATAATTTTGAACGGATCTCATTTTCGTCATCTCCTGGGTAGGATCGATGGACATTTGAAGATATTTTTTAAAAATCGCGTCATGAGTACGACGTCAATAGCTGATCTCCCTTAAGGGAAAATCTGCTAAAAGAGTGATTCTATAGCGCGAGTTCATATGGAAAATTAAAAAAAAATAAATTGCGTGAAAATGCGCTACTTAAAATAGTGGAAAGTTATATTACAAATATATAACGTCACAATATGGAAAGACATAGTGAAAGTTATCCAAGAGTTGGTTTCACATAGTTATAGTTATACCTCAGCCATTGGTGGGGGTAGGCGTTTGCGTCATAAGGCACGAATGGGACAGACTAGTTATAGAGAATGCAGGGGCGCGGATTGGTTAATTAGATTCTATTGTATTTTGAGGCAAAAACCTCAACAAACTTTTTTAATTACTGTGGTAGTTATTGAGGCTGGAATTCCAAAGGATGGAGCATTATGAGAACTAAATTAGAACTTAATTGTTCCAGATGAACAAGGACTGGGGATTAAGCAATGCACGCTGCGGTTGAGGGAATGAGAAGTACTGCATAATGTGACTATATAATATAACATAACAGTAGTATTATTATTATTAATGATGTAATTAATAATGTAATATTAATATTACAGAGCTTTATTCAGAAAAGTTCTTTACGCAGGAACGTAAACCAAGCCGAGTTCCCCCTGATTCTCTATTTCTAAAATCCCACGGGAAGATGTGGAGGTTTACTGAAGGCTCATGAATACTCGCTTAATATTTGAGATGGGAAAAATTTCTAGAACAACAATTTTAGTTTATCAATTGTGTAAAAAGATCGGTCAATAACATTTCTCATAATAACAGAAAAGTTATGATTTTTCAAATCCATCACCCTCTAAATCCCCCTCTATTCCACGTCCGGTCTCAGTCATTAACTAATATGACCCTTATTATTGAATAAAACTGTTAAATATCGATTATGGTATAGATAAAATAAACATTTTTGAGTAAAGAACGTAAAAGTTTAACTGATCACGCCATCTTTTGCTTGCACTCAGTAAAAGTTCGATGAAAATAATATCTGGTATTTAGGATTCCAATAAAGTGGTTCATAAAATAACACCTTTATTTTTATTAGCAGATTTCCCTTAAGGTAAAACTGTATACCTATACTTAAAACTATATATATATATATATATATATATATATATATATATATATAGATATATTATTTATTTTTAATTGTTTCCTTCCTATAGTAACTCTATAAGAAGGCCGATTATTTGTTTCTGCATGTCCCATGCAAGTTAGCATATCACATTCATTTGTACGTTGTTACAATTAATTTATACATAAATTATTTCAAATGTATGGGAAATATATATATATATATATATATATATATATATATAAATAAATATATATATATATATATTTGTCTGTTGACGCTCTAGCGGCCGCAATTATTGTTTAATCGTTACCAAACTCGATATTTAGTCGTTTTATGTAAAAAGAAAGATCAAGTTCGTTAACTGCTGAAATCGGGCCAGGGGGGGAGGGGATGATTAGAGGGGGAGGATTTTCGAAAATTCGAAATATCTCCGTTACCATACGTCGGATCAAAAAATTGAATAGAACCAATCATATAGAAAATTAAACGTACTATAATTGTTATTATATACATTTATTCACTATCTTGAATATTAGCCGAGATATTTGCATTTTTCCGTGTTCAGCCATCAGCAAACCCCCACCTCTACTCATGTTACATAAACAATACTCTGCTAAATAATAAATAACATTATTCGAAGCTTAAATACGAAACATAGTATTCAAGAGACCTTTATTATACGAGATACATGCAAATATGTCCTGGTGACCCCCCCCCCCCTCACCGTCTTAAGGTTTTGGACTACTAAAATCTGATGGATTGAGATAAAATTTATTCTTACTCATTATTAATTACAGTACTAAATATAGTAAATAGTTCTCTAAAAAATTAATATATATAGTTCTGATATATTTCTGTAATTGTTTTTCTTTCCGGTGTGAAGCGGGCAGACCCGTTTGTTTATATTTCTAACGCTTCCTGTCGGCAGGTTATTGAAATTGAATGAAAAATTTCGTATTTTCGTTTGTATTTATTAACCTAATATTCAGGGTGGTGTATGTAGATTTATCTATTACTAAACTTCACGAGGGAAATCTGCTTAGTTTACGCAGCCCCTGCTTGACGGACTTTTTCTTAACCTAACTAACTAATAATAATATAACTATTAGTTTACACATCTTAAACGGCTGATTTATTATAATTTAAGTATATGTGGCCTTATTTACCAGGAAAAAATAAAAGCCATTACTCTTTTCAGAATGTACTTCCTGTAAGCCATCGTAGCCAGTAAATGAACTTGTTTAATTATAAGATATATAAGGCAGCTTATCATATATGACTATCTATATACGGACTACAATCTTCTTAGTATGATTCTACTCTGACCTAATTTCAAAAGCATGTTTATATATAAATTAATACATTCTAGTTGGAAATCTGTTGCGAGTTAATGTGCATTGTAACAATCAACAAAAAATGGTCAAATCAGTAGATACGTTTTTGTCTAGTGGAAAAACGTGTCTCAACTTTGGCCACTTTTAAGGGTAATTGTCTTAGTGTGTTATTTGGAGGTAAATGTCCTGTCTTCAGAAGCTCAATTAATCACTTCTTTTATATTTTCCAAAGTTTACAAACAACTGTATTACAACTAAAGTCTTCTGTCTTTATTGTGATCAATTTTGCTAAAGAAGCATATCATTGAAATTTACTGAAAATTCAATATTGATAATTACGTTTTGATATTGTTTAAATTAAATTTGTGTATATTATTGCGTTAAAGCCGTAATTTGATCAATATATTAAAATAATCAGCCTTCTCAAATGCCCTAATAAAAATTATATTCAAGACACCTTGGTGATACGTGATACATGCAAATATGTGCTGGTGACCCCCCCCCCCCCGCCATAAGGCTTTGGACTAATAATTTAATTATTGTCATACCTCTCGGTGGAGACCGTCGTCATTGGCTGGATTTCAGTTTGTATTTATTCACTTAATATTTACGGTGGTGTTGTGTTAACAGTATGTAGATTTATCTATTACTAAACTTCACGAGGGAAATCTGCTTAGTTTACGCAGCCCCTTTGTGACGGATTTTTTTTAATACATGAGTAGGAGTGGGGGTTTACTGAAGGATGAAAACTAAAATGTACAAACATATATCTCGGTTAATATTCATGATACAGAAAATACGCATATAAAAGCATTTACGTATAGGCAATTAAATTTTCAATAAAGTTAGTTCAATACAATGTTACGATCTGACGTGTAATAACAGAGATATTTCGAATTTTCATACTTTATCCCCTTCCTCTGGTTCAGTTTAAGCCTTTAATGAATTTGATCTTTGGTTTTATATTAAACACTTATATATTTAGTTTGGTAACTGTAAGACGACAATTGTGACCGCTTGAGCGATAACAGACAATTATAAATGTGTATAATTTTGAACGGACCTAATTTTTGTCTTCTAGACAGGAGCGATGGACATTTAAAAAATATTTTTGAAAATCGCATTATGAATATAACCTCAAAAGCTAGTTTTCCCTCAGGGAAATCTGCTAAAACAGGGAAATTTCAATAATGAAAATAAAGGAGGGGATGATTGAGTGTTAGATAAGGTATAATAATAGTGGAGTCATATTTCGGGTTGTAACTTCTGCAAATGAACGGCAATACAAGACCAAGGGAGACCTAGCTGAGATCAAGTTCCTTCCGGGAATGTTATCGAGTAACAGCCACTTGATGTTGAGATAGAAAGGGACACCAGATTAGGTTTCGTTGAGAACTGATGAGCCAACAATACGTGTTATATAGACTGGAGGTCCAGTATTAGAACCCAATGCTCAGGTAGCAATAGTCGTAACAAATAATAGTATGGAGGTCTTAGTAAACGAGAATGTAAGTGAATTGTTTCATATCTTTTAGAAAATTAAAACGTCCGTCACGAAGGGGCTGCGTAAACTAAGCAGATTTCCTTCGTGAAGATTAATAATAGATAAACCTACATACTGCTAACACACCACCAGTGAATGGATAATAATAAGCGTCTCAAATGTAAACAAAGAGGCCTGCCAACGGGTCACCGAAAAGAAAAACAATAACTGAAACAGATCAGAATATGAAGTATTCATTTTAATGAAAACTATGTACTATACCTAGTACTGTACTTTTAATGAATCAGAATAATTGTTATCTCAATCAATCAACTATTAGTAATAAATGAATTTAAGACGGGAGGGGGGGGGGTTACAAAAATATATTTGCATCTATCTCGTATAATAAAGCTCTCTCTAAGGAAAACAATATTTGGTATTTAAGCTTCGAATAATGTGGTTATTATATAACAGAGTATTGTTTATGTAACATGAGTAGAAGTGAACGTTAGCTGAAGGCTGAAAATTGAAAAATGCAAATATCTCGGTTAATATTCATGATACAGAAAATATGTATAGAACAATATTTATAGATCATTTAATTTTCAATAAGATTGATTTAAAGAGATATTTTGAATTTTCAAAATTTCCCCCTCTAAGCCCCCTTCCCACTGGTCCGATTTCAGCCATTAACGAACTTGATCTTCCTTTTTACATGAAACGATTAAATATGGAGTTTGGTAAAAACTAAATAAAAAGTCCGTCACGCAGGGGCTGCGTAAACTAAGCAGATTTCCCACGTGAAGTTTTACAATAGAGAAATCTGCCTAATAACAACAGTAGTAGTAACCTATTCTCACGAGGATGAATAGTTAGTGAAACGGCCACACTAGCGCTCGGCGGAAACTGAGTTTGGTAACGATCAAACAAAAATTGCGACCGCTAGAGCGGTAACAGACATATATATATATATATATATATATATATATATATATATTTTTGAACGCACCTTATTTTTCGTCATCTCCCGAGTAGGATCGATGGACATTTGAGGAATTTTTTTCGAAAATCGCGTCATGAGTACAACCTCAATAGCTGAACTCCCTTAAGGGAAATCTGCTAAAATTGCGAGCGCTAGAGCGTTAACAGACAAATAAATCTTTATATATATAATTCTACTGTACGTGTGTATGCCATTGAAGTCCTCCTAAACGCCTGGAGCGATTTTAATGATTTTTTTTGTATATGTTTGGGATGGTTTAGATTCACAAATTAACCCGGCAGATGGAGCAGGAGTGTGGGTTGGAGTGTGGGTTGTAAGGGAGGCCTAAAATTAAAAATATCGATATTTCGTTTCCTATCGGTTTTTCGTCAAATATGCAAAGAGTAAAAGTTGTTTATTTTGATATTTAGAGTAACTTTTGTTATATTCACTTTTGTCGTATAACAAAGTATAAACGAGATATACACTAAAACATTAAAGTGGGAGCAAACAATTTTATTGTACACTAATGATTGAACCGAACTTAACCAAATTTTATATGTAAATTAGCATTAATTCTTCCATGATTATAAGCTATATTCAATTATTTAAGCCACGGGAGTGAGGGTTGTAAGGGAGGCCTGAATAAAAAATTCGCGATATTTAATTAGCAGATTTCCCTTAAGTAGCTTTTTTTACGTATCCTATTATGTTATGATAAAATTTATTGGAGATAAACACGATTCATTTAATTTCAGAATAAACTCATGGAGAAAACCATGTAACTTTTAATCTTGAAACTTAGCCGCCTCAGTGCTCAATCTCCTTTGAAGCTGGCAAGCCAAGGAAAACAATGAAAGCCCTATATCTACTGGGCTAAATTGAAGGTTATTGGCAAGATCTCTATTACAAGCCAATGGCTCTATTATTAAGAATTATCTCTGAGATCATGGTGGTCAAAATGAGAGAAGCAGTGGTGATTTGTATGTGCTATATTAGGCAGTGTTGCCAACCACATTCCTGGAACGATGCCAAAAGCCCTTTCTATTCTCTCTTTACTTTCAATATTTATAATATCAACTAAATAATTATTTTAGTGCCAAAGGTTTTGATTTAGCGTTTTAATTTATTTTTAGCAGATTTCCCTTAAGGGGAATCAGCTATGGAGGTCGTACTCATGACACGATTTATGAAATTTTTCTTCAAATGTCCATCAATTCTACCCAGGAGATGACGAAAATGAGGTCCCTTCAAAACTGTATATATATATATATATATATATATGTTTGTTTCCACTCTAGCGGTCGAAATTATTGTTTCATCGTTACTAAACTCTATACTTAGTCGTTTTATGTAAATTGAAAGATCTAGGTCAGAAACGGCTGAAATCGGACCAGGGTTATGGGGGGTTTAGAGGAGAAGAATTTTGAAAACTCGAAATATTTATACCTCAGATCGAAAAAATGTGTAGAATCAATCTTATAGTAAATTAAATGTACTATAATTATTGTTATATACATTTCTTCCCTACCTTGAATATTAACCGAGTTATTTGCCTTTTCCAGTTTTCAGTCTTCAGCAAACCCCCACTTCTACTCATTTTACATAAACAATACTCGGTTATGTAGTAAACAACATCATTCGAACCTTAAATACAAAATATTGTTTTCAAGAGATCTTTATTATACGAGATAAATGCAAATATGTTCAGGTCCCCCCCTTCTTAACTTTTTGGACAACTTAAATTTGATTGATTGAAATAAAACTCATTCTGATTCATTATAAATTACAGTACTAGATATAGTAAATAGTTTTCAATCAAATTAATGCGTTATATTTAGATTTTTTTTTCTTTCCGGTAGGAAGTTGGCAGAACTGCTTCTTTACATTTCAGAAACTTCCCGTCAAAAGGTTTCTTATTATCGCTCGTATTTATTCACTTAATATTCACGGCGGTGTTGTGTTACCGGTATGTAGATTTATCTATTGTTATTATACTTCACGCGGGAAATCTGCTTAGTTTACGCAGCCCCTGCGTGACGGACTTTTTTTACTTATATCGAATGAACCTTACATTACTTACACTACTTTACATTAGTGAAAGAGGTATTCACTAGCCATTCCAGTGCTACACTCAAGTCCCTCAACCTTCTTGGTACGGCTCACGGGTAGCAAGCAGTCTGTATGGTACGACTTCTTCAGGTGCTGAAGATGGTAAAGGGCCTAATAAGGAAACGATATGGCTCAATTATGGGACACCAGGCATGAAAAATGCTTAATGGAGTGTTTCTTGGACATCTCAGCAATTCTCTCACAGCCTTGAAGTTGATATGAATCTAACATAGACTGCTGTAATATGAAGCTAAGCTTACAGAACGTATTCGCAATATCAAACGCTACGACCTGCAATTCCTCATTGTTATTGCTGTTTGTAAGTGTGGATTGAAATGATGGTTGACTGCTGAACACACTGCTAACAAATGACTCAATCAGATTCCATACCAACCCAGCAATGTGCGTTAAATATTAATTTAATCTTGACAAATTATGCTAATTATTATTTTAAGCGTGCCATACACTGTTTTATTAATAATGTTTAAAGAGACTCAAAAGATTATTTCTAATGAGTCATTTCAATTGATGGAATAGACATTAGCTCACTTATACAATAGTTTATTTAGATGGAAAACCCAAGGCCCCAAATATATAACAATTGAAGGCCATAAAAAAGAATAGCATTAATTCTCTACAGCATAAGCCCTGAAAAGTGTCCCACTTGGACATTTGAAAACTAAGACGAAAAAAAATATTGAAGGAAGAAACTCTTGAGGATTTACAGTGCAGTAAAGTATTTCAAACTCAAATAATGAATAGGAAGATAAAAAAAACCCTTGCCGAAGTAAATGATGGACAAATTTAATTTCCTTAATTAAAGCTCAGATCGAACACACAATTTAATGGATACCCGCTTCCTCACTTAAACCTTCATTACGAAATTCAACTTGAATCAGAGAATTGCTCGCCGTCCTATCAACCTTTTTCCTTTCTTTCTCCTCGTAGGCTCTTTTTACTCTCTCTGCAAATACTCTGAAAAGTAATTCTCTTAAGTGCCATTAACAAACATTAGAGGACTTGTCTTTCAGAAGTTTTATGTCGTTCGATGGGAAAAGGCCTGTTTCTATATAAAAATGTTCTAACAGACTCACAAGGCCTGAATATTTAAAAAAATATAAATCTTATTTGTTCTTATTCCTTTCGGAATTTGTTACACTGCAAACCTTAAGGGTAGATTTTTATGAAATGAGTATCATTATCTAAATATGCATTTTAGTTATACAACTTTTTGAGCTGTAAATAGTTATTGTCATTACAATACTGATTCCTCCAAAATCTATGAAACTCTGGACAACCATTTCCTTTATGAAATCGAATGAAAAATTATTCATTGTAGTAACTAATGTTTTAAACATTCTGTGACTTTATGACTGCTATTTTTTCATATTCTTTTTGAACAATATCCACGGCAAAGCGTAGTAATAGTGAGAATATTTCTAAAACTCATTTACATATTGTAGAATCACTTGTTAGGCCATTCGTATTTCGTACGAAAGACTTTAATAGTACTCTTCCGGTTATTTTTTATAATTTCATTCATTTATAGCCGTAATTTCTCATTATAATTTCTTGTAAATACCTTCAAATTGAATTAGGAAATTCAACGGTATCGAACTAATCGAATGAATCGAGCTGAAGATTGATCCTAGTTTCATTCTTTATTAGGTCCTCGCCAGTGTGTGAGCTTCGTATGGGAAGAGCTCTCGTGTTTTAAGCCATTAAGTGTGTCTACGGTTTCATGTGGAGGAAAAGAAACATGTTCGAGAGAGAAGGACATCAAGGAATCAATTTGATATCTATATTTTCCTCTCTTATGTCAAAGTGTATATCTGTCATATATTTCAATTCCCTTTTTTGTAATATATTTTGAGCCAATATTAACATATTTATATGCCTACAATCTCAGATTTGGGTGCTTTCTTGTGATTAAATATAGTTTATATTTAATTTAAATATGACCTACTCAGAGAATGCCTCAGATTTGGTAAGCGGAACTCTTACCAATTTTAAAAAAGTCCGTCACGCAGGGGCTGCGTAAAATAAGCAGATTTCCCACGTGTAGTTTTACAATAGAGAAATTTCACGAGAGTCGAGCAGTTAAGGAAACGGCCGAACTAGCTTTTGGCGGGAAAGTCACTACGTCCGTTAGCCGCTCAGATTTAATAAAAATGCAAATATCTCGGTTAATATTCAAGATAGAGAATAAATGTATATAATAATATTTATAGTAAATTAAATTTGTAATAAGATTGATTCTGTACAATGTTTCGATCCGACGTATAGTAACGGAGATATTTCGAATTGTCGAAAATCCTCCCCTCTAAACCCCCCCCCCCCTCCCACTGGTCCGATTTCAGCCGTTAACGAACATGATCTTTCTTTTTACATAAAACGACTAAATATCGAGTTTGGTAACGATCAAACAAAAATTGCGACCGCTAGAGCGGTAACAGACAAATATATATATATATATATATATATATATATATATACAGTTTTGAATGGACCTCATTTTCGTCATCTACTAGGTAGGATCGATGGACATTTGAAGAAAAATTTCAAAAATTCCGTCTTGAGTACAACCTCAATAGCTGATTTCTCTTACGGGTCTCTGCTAATCTGCTAAAATTCTATTGGTAAACTTAAAACCTGTAAAAATGAATTCGGTAAACCTATATTCGTGGGTTCGAATCCCACTCTTGTCAGAGAAATTTATCTAGTCACGAACCCTGGCTAGGAATGGTAACCAATAATACCCATCCTGATGAGCCGTAGTTTCGTAAAATGGGAGAAAATAAAAACATTAATAATAATACTAATATTTTTGGAAGGGAAACGGTTACAACTCAAATTTTATAAAATTCATAGTTATAGTATCTCTCGATATACGAGATTCAAAAGACCTAGGCTAGGTGCATGCGTGGCCTCAGACACTCCCTCGCCTATCCCCACCCTATCACCATTTCCTCTGTTATTTTCAACAAAAGAATTCTATTTACCTTATTACAATAGTTATATATGTTGGCATCGGCTCGGCCCCGGAGACGAAAAGTTCGGTAAATAGTATTTAATGTAGCCGAATATTTAAGAAAGCAAAAAGAGAAGCGGAAACTTAAATATAGCTAACAGTCAAACGTATTACAGCAGAAGTAAAGGAGAACATGCAAGATCCTAGTGCTTAGAAATGTTTGTTTGCAACTCCGGAGGGAAAGACCAAAAACGCTCCTGGTTGTTTTGAATGTGGTCAAGCTATAGGTGAGTACACTCAGAAAAATCTAGAATATATTTTTCGAAATTTTTTATTCCAGCTCATTTACTCATTTTAGGCTTTAGCTTTTTGTAATCAAAACGAGGTTGAATATTTTTTTGGAAGCCACTTACCACCATTATCAGAAGGTCGAAGGTGAGACCTAGACATGACCAGATGATTTATATATTTGTAATCAATCCGAGCTACCAACCTTAAGGGAATGCTTAAAGTTACCGTGAAACGAACGACAAAATGATTTTCACAGTTATAACATTTGTCGTGCATGATTCAGTCCCAGTTCAATACACGTCTTTGCCAATAAGGACGGCGAGTTGACATTTTTATAAGATATAAATTGAAGTTGTGTGAAGTGGCTTGTAAGTTGTGCGGATTGGAGTGTGAATTACGGTTGCCTGAAGAGAGCGCTGCTGGCAACGGCCAATATTCCATACACACCCCCCCCCATCCTTACCCTAGCCCATTTACAAATAGCTCAATTTTTCACACTCATGCATTACCACTCCATCACCATAATTTTTTTAGCCGATTTCCTTTGAGGTGGTTACACATGAAGCAATTTTCGAAGAATTTCTTCAAACGTCCATCGACTCTGCATAGGAGAAGACGAAAATGAGGTTCCATCAAAATTATATTTAATTCCACCTTACAATACTCCTGGCCGTTTATTTAATCTGCATATCCTACGAAAATCACCATACATACCATATGACTTCAAATTCAGTATTTTTATCAAATTAAATATAATAACTGATTCATTAGAAAAATGAAGTGATAAGAATAAAGACAGTTATAACGATAATAATTTTATATACATCGTATAACAAAATTGTTAAATACGATTATAAGAAAACTTTGATAAAATTACAACCGTACTATTCATTTAATCATCAAATTTCTAGAAAACTAATACTCATTTGTAATGGGGAACGTAATATAACTTGGAAATATATTAATACAATTCAAAACAATTTAACACAGTAAAATATATAATAATTTAATAAAAACCTACGTATAATGTTTATGATATAACTTGTAAAACCTATAATGGAACCTATATCGGTGAATCCTCTCAACTGCTAAGTTAAAGGATAAAGCAAAGTGTAAATAGTATTGGCAATAAGGAAAATAAAACTGCCTTGAAGGATCATTCCATTACCAGAAACACCCTTTCAATATTAAAACCATACAAAAAATAGAAAGGAATTATTTTGAACAAAAAATAAAAGAGAATATTCACAAAAAAAAAATAGAAAAAACAGAATTGAAATGCCTTAATTATATATTTTAAAACACTTTATCTTAAAATTTTTTAATGGTTTTTAAAGTATGATGCGAAACAAACGAGTTCAAGGTTCGACGGTAAAATAATCAACTTATATCCATATAGGAAATAACCAAGTATACAGCTCCAAAATTAATATTTTATTTAGTTCTTTGTGCATATATTGTCACACTTATAGATTGTATAATTGTATGGTGACAATGTAAAATTATTTTATAGGATAATTTGTAGCCAAAAAAGGCCGAAACGTCAGAAAGAACTAAATAATGTATTAATATGGGTGGAGGGCTGTATTCTTAGTTTTTTTCTATATGGATTTAGGTCCTCAAAAAATAAAAAAAACTGTTTTAAATAATCCAATTGTAGTAGACTGAAATAATCTTCTTCGAGAATCTAAGTTTCAATAGCCTCTCCATTGCGGAAGGGTCCTTTCAACGAATGTATGAAGGAAGGACCACTTCCTTTATTTATTATTAATTTTCGAGACCTTACATTATCTAGGCATTAAAATAAATACTTACAACCAAATTTAAATAATGTAATCCTTAGCTATGTTAGAATTGTGAGAACAGTTTGCCATAATTAATAGTTTTATAATTTTTTTGTAGGGATACATTCTTTTTTAATGAAATCCAGGTATTATTTTAGTAAACACTCCGTATCATTGGAATTAAATTAATTCGAAACATGTATGGCAAATTTAAATAAACTCTGCGGGGAAAGAAAGGTGTTTTTATTGGTGACGCTTGCCAGTAAACTATATATATATATATATATATATATATATATGTAATTATCACAAAACACTTTACGCGCACACACAAATATCTGTTATGGGTCAAGAGGTCGTAATTTTTGTTTCTCCTTTATCAAACTCGGTTTTTGAGAGTTTGATTTACAAAAAAAAATTCAAGTTCCTTAGTGGCTGATATTGGATAAGGAGAAGGGGAGGCGTAAATGTTTCCAAATATATATATATATATATATATATATATATACATATATAAAACCAATCTTTTTGAGAAGTGGATTTTCTGAAGTATTTTTCATATTCAGTTTTTCTTTAACGGCAATGAAAGACTCTTTTCTGATCCCAATCATTACTCAAGACAAAAATTCCAGGTTCCTTGTGTATAAGCACTTAAGATGAGCTGCATTGAGACGTGCATAAATACCTAATAATAAACTATTTGTTATTTGATCCAAGCAGTGAGGTCAGCCACCCCTGCTAATCCCTTGGGCACTAGCCATTGATTGGGGTTGACATGGTGGTGCTTGCTGCAGTATAAACTATTGATGGTGGATGTGGGGGAAGAGCTTCTGGAGGAGTCTGCCCCACCATCTCATGAATTTATCACGCTCTGCTCCAAATCTCACTCCGCGTTTTTACCCTAATCTCAACTCATAAAATTACCATTTCCTCAGATCTCAGTTATCTCAAAATAAGGACAACATTTGTCCTTACTCGAATAGTATGAATTCCTGAACAATACGGCAACCGGCGAGCGATGGCATCTCATGTCGAGCTTAAGTTTCTAGTGTCGTTATTATTATACTATTTTGAAAAGATACTCCATCAGACAGGGCGGTGTAAACTAAGCTGAATTCCAAACCTTGGTGCTGAGGGGGTGGGGGGTTCGTACTGCTATGAAACACTACTAATCTCATCAAACTATATATTATTTATTACTAAGTAAAAATCTAAGTAGGAGTGGGTCTACTGAAGGCTGACTACTAGGTCAGAAAACAAGAAAATACCAGTAACTCTCTTAAAATAACCCTTACGAATAAATGTATGCGACAGCATCTGTATTTTAAGAGCATTAACATTTTTCGATCCTATTCATAGTAAAGGAGATATTTTGGAATTTCGACTCCCCCTCCTCACCCCTCTATTCCTGGCCCGATTCCAGCCGTTTATGAATAAGAACATTAGAATTGAATGAAACGGTTGATTATAAAGTTAGATATAGATCAAAGAAACATTTCCGAGTGAAGACCCTAAAATAATAATTGCTGACTTCATCAAACTACGTATTGGCATGTAACTCACTCATTAAAAGACCAATGAAAACCATACTTGGTGTTTAAGCATTGAATTATATGGTTTATGATAAAACAACTTATTGTTAGTATGACATGAGTAAAAGTAGAGCTTTAATGAAGGATGAACACTATAAAATGAAAATATCTCGGCCAATAATCAAGATAGTGAAAAAAAACATATATACACATAACGGGTGTTTTTTTTAGAGGTATAGAACTTTAAATTGCAATAAAACAACGATGGATTATTCGATTGACAAGAATTTTTTTTTATTCGAAAGATAATCTTGTGGCATTACATTTTAAATATGATTTCTGGCGTATGGCCGCTACGGCTGGCTCGGATGTAGTCCAATCTGGAAGTCCAATTTTCGATGACTTTTTCCAACATTTGTGGCCGTATATCGGCAATAACACGGCGAATGTTGTCTTCCAAATGGTCAAGCGTTTGTGGCTTATCCACATAGACCAATGACTTTACATAGCCCCACAGAAAGTAGTCTAGCGGTGTTAAATGACAAGATCTTGGAGGCCAATTCACAGGTCCAAAACGTGAAATTAGGCGGTCACCAAACGTGTCTATCAATAAATCGATTCTGGCACGAGCTGTGTGACATATTGCGCCGTATATGTATAATATTTAAAATGTAATGCCACAAGATTATCTTTCGAATAAAAAAAAATTCTTGTCAAACGAATAATCCATCGTTGTTTTATTGCAATTTAAAGTTCTATACCTCTAAAAAAACACCCATTATATAAAAAAATATAGGAAATTAAATGTGCAATAAGATTGGTTCTCTGTATTTTTTAGATTTGACGTATAGTAACGGAGATTTTTGGAATTTTGGAAACTCCTCCTTAACCACCCCTACCTTTCAATGGTTTGGTTTCATCCTTTAATGATCCGTTCATTTTGACATAAAACGTTAAAATATCGAGTTTGGTAAGAATCAATCAAATATTGTGACCTCCTTTTCCCTATATTCTTTGTAGGATCGATAGCCATTTGTGGACATTTTTTTCGAAAACCTCGTCCTAAGTAAAATAGCTGATTTCTCTTAATGCAAGTTTTCTAAAGTTGAAGTTACAAAGGGGAGTGACGTCCTCTGTGCTTTTATGATTGAATGCCATCATATGTATGTTGTGCCTGCACTTCGGATATCTGTAGCTATTATTAGTTGCCCTTTTCGAGTCCAGTTGTGATCAGTGTTCTATGTGAAATAACGCCACTGCTTGTCAAAAGTAAAGCTCTATAGAATTCTGATTAATGAGAAATAATTGTTGGCTTTGTGTGTGTGTGTGGGATAAGAAGAGAGTATGTGAATGACAGACCTCGATTGAAGATTGGTAGAAATCTGTAGGAATGATTACTAAATATCGACAACCAGAAGATATAAAATCGAAGCCTTTAACATTTATGCTTAAAGAGATCGTTATACACGGGCTATAAAATTAAAAATCTTTATTTATATACAATCATTTTTCATTGACCACCGGTTTTATATTTTAAAGCAAGTTCATATTTAATAATTAATATTCTATCAAGAAATATTTTGTTTAATGCAAATTTATTAATTACCATTCAACATTTTTGTTGAGTTTCTCAGCTAATGCTGAAGTTAATTCGTTTGAAATTTGAGAAATATAATGGACGTAATTTGTCCATTATGTCTTCGCTGGCACAATAATGAATAGTTACTTGCATACTAGCCTTGCTAGGCAGGATAGAATAGTTATTATAAAGAAGAATCAATAAAAATATATCAAAGAATAAATGGTAGAGTTGTAACTCATTTATCATTAAGCATTTACAACACAAAACAATCAGGAATGCATAAACATAACAAGGTCCTAAAAGAAAAAAAGATTAGCCACCCCCGTTAAAAACTAGATTAGGTTTTGAAAGGATTAGCTCCGGGTTTAGATGAGTGGATTAAGAGGGCAGGGGACAGCAATGCTTTTTCTGGGGATTCATTATATAAACTTCAAGCTTACTTCCAAACATTTTTTTTGCAAGTATTTTACAATTAATGCGTTTTAGATTGAACAAAATAACATTAGCCCAAGTTGGTAAAATTACGGAATCTCCTGTGCCCTTGTAAAAAGTCACCGTGAACTTTCCTGCTTTCTAAGGTATAAAATACCATTTTACTTTGACTTTCCAGCATATATATACATCTATACCTATTTATACATAACAATAATACAAACAAAAAGAGGTACATTATAGTTCAAATGTTCCTTTATTTTTATTTTTTATATAAAATATATAATTGTTTTGAGGGTTTTGCGATTTTCGAATTATTTCCTTCCACTCGTTCAAACTTTTATATCTATAACTACATTTATCTATCTACCTATCAATCTGTCTTCCTATCTCTCTCTCTCTCTCTCTCTCTCTCTCTCTCTCTCTATATATATATATATATATATATATATATCTGCTGTATGTCACAATTATTGTTTTACCAAACCCGATATATATACGTTTCATGCCAAACTAACATGTGGGGTTTAGAGGGGGGAGAATGTCGAAAATTTGAAATTTCACCGTTATTATACGTCGGATCGCAAAAGTTTATTGAAGTTATGTTATTTTAAATTTAATTGTCTACAAATATTATACATATATTTCCTCAAAGATTAATATTAACCCAGGGATTTAGAATTTTTAGTTCTCAGCCTTCAAGAATCACACTCCTACTCATGTTATAATAACAATAAGGTCTTATAACGTCTATTCTAAGACTAATCACCAAATATTGTTTCCATTTGGACCTTTATTATGCAGGATACATGCAAATTCGTTGTGCAATTAAGGTTTTAATTTCTTGTCTCACTTGATCTATACCATACTCGATATTTAACCGTTTTATTCAAGACTAAAGATCATATTTATGATTGGACCAGGACTGGGGGGTATAGAGTGTGGGGTTTTTTGAAAATTCAAATTATCTCCGTTATTATTAGTCGGATCGTAAAATGTTATAGACTCAATTCTGTTAAACTATTGAAGCTCTACAATTGTTGTTCTATGCATTTATTTCATAACACTAGTACTAAGTGAGTTATTCGTACTTTCTTGTTTTCATCCTTCCGGGACCCTCCTCCCCTCCCCCTTCTACTCATTGGCTTTTTCCTTTTTCGTAGGAATAGAGAATATGTGGTGAGTTGAGATCACGCGTGTTATACGTACTTTTATTATTTATTACCGTCCACTCTATGATACTATGGAAAATAGGTGAGGATTGCCAAAAGGTTCCTTCTCTTTTGTAGCCAGGCTGGGATTGGCTGGTTTGAAGTATGCAGAAACGTTCCTGAAATAGTTTTGTAGTCTACTACTTTTGGCCATGTCAGAGTATTAGAAATTAGTATAAATTCGCAAGTTTGTGGATATAGACAGCCAGTGCAATTTTGTTTTATTTATGAAATCAAATTTTATTTCCATGAACTTAGCAAAAGCGGTTGGTTGTCAATCGATCAAGATTTCTTAACTGAAATAAATCACTTTAAATTCACCCTTAACTAAAAGTTTTTGTCATTTTTTGTTTAGGTTTTTACAAATTTCTGAGTTTAGATATTTACTGAAATATTTAGAAATTTCGATGTATATCATTTTCGATCTGATGCATAGAAACGAAATTATATTTTGGAGTCTCCGTTAGAAAATCCATATTTGTACTGTTTATGCAAATTTTAGAAATTATTCAAAAATGTAATTAATAATTTTCATACTCGTTAGTTTAAAATTAACACAGCGATTTACAGGCTTTTTACAGCGATTTTCTATTGATATTTTATAGTTGTATTTACCCAGTACCGAATATATGTTCATATATGAAAAAAAAAATCAAATCATGACTAAGAAAGGAATACTCAAGTTGTTGAGAGCGATCACTAATGTGAAAGCATTGCACCAAATTGGAGCCCACTAAAAGTAGGGCAACTCGTTAAGACTACAACCCACATTCTGAGGAACATGGCGTTGAGGAGTTTAGAGAGAAATGAGCCAAGACATAGAGAATTTATTTTGCTTAATTAAACCTGAGATGCGCCATTCTGAAATCTTATCTCGCCTAACAGTAGCGCCTTTACGCTTTGCTAGAACATAGTCAATTATTAAAATAGCTTCCTAGGCTTAACAATAAATAACAAATGTTTTAACTAGCATAACCTCATTTTAATTCAAGTGAAATCCCTTCGAGATGGTATCCTAGAATAGGAAAATAAAAACAACGATTTTTCTTTTTAATAGATTGTTAAAGTTAGTTTACATAGACGGATATAGTAAAAACGTCTTAACACTGCAGTAGGCGCACCCCTCGTCAGTACAAGAGTGGGCGAATGTCATCTTCTCAGATGACTCACCACCTTTCCTTAAGTATTTAAGTAAGGTTAGTTTTAATTATGCCCGTACTAATATTTGTATAAAAGTCATAATTGATACATTATATGAAGAATATACATGATTTACGATTATATAATATGCTTACACAATATAAAATTGATACATATACATGATATAGTCAGGTTAATAAAATAAAATATTTAGGTAGGTTTATAAAATGAAATATGGCTATTTCCTAAATAAATTACTTAAGAAATGATCCCCACAATATTCAGAAGAGAAAAAAAATACTACCGTAGGCCACCTTCTGGTATTTCTCGGTACATTATAAAATGAGCACATTTTATCCAATATGTCCACACCTACCTTGGTTTGATTATAACGTGTTATAATGGTAGACGTTTTCTTTTCTCCTGTTCTCTCATTTATTTCTCCATCAAAATGCATACTTGATATAGCCAATACATTTCTAATATTGGACTTATTTTTTGGGACATAGGAAACCAGGGTGACCTCCTTTCTATGAGCGAAGATGCTTGAATTTATTTCCCTATTTTTTATACTTCTAAGCTCCCTGTAAATTTGCCACTGCACTACTTACAAAGGTATTCGCGCGGGATCTCACAGATGCCTCACGGTCATGTGCAGTACTGGAGAATCAGAAAAGGGTTGAAACAGTACTGGTGGAAGGCTCTAGACTTGAGAGGAAGGTAGCTAGGGTGGGGGGGGGGCTTGGAGGTTCTATCCTCTACTCAGCAATTCAAAAAGTCTCTCCAAGTCACCTCTCAGATGACGTGCGACTACTGCAGTTTTAAGTCATCAAATCCTATATTTTAAATTTGACTTGCATACCCAGAATTACTATTAACAAAACTAGAACCCTTTAAATTAATCTTATTAGCAGATTTTCCTTAAAGGGAAATACTTTTCCGAATTTGTCCTATCCGATTTTGATGATGCCGGTATCTCATTAGAACAGCCAAATCATTGATGACTTATTAACAAAAGTGAAATCCGTGGTGCACCCTCAGATATTTCTTAATAAATAACGATTTTTTATCAATACGAGAATTATTAAATTACCTATTGAAGAGCTTAAAGATAATGGGCAAATGTCAACGAAACAAAAGTGTGTTTTTTCAGAATAAAAATGGAACAGGCTCTAGATAGATAGGTTTATAAAATACAAGTGCTCTGTCGTCAGGTCAAAAATATTTCACTCTCCCCCTCACTTTTGTCAACTGATCAAACTAGTCGTAGCAGTGCACTGGACTATAAAAGAAACGCTTTACCAAAAGAAGCACCAAGAGTTTTTTTTACAAACTATAGTGTACACATAAAAGAAAATCAAAGAGAATAAAGCAATTCCAGATGTCTTGGCGACAGAAACTAGATACTTTCTATACACGAAGACTTTAACTACGAGACTCTGGGCTTCCGCCTCAATCTTATGTGGCTGAACACAACTGAGAAAAAAAAGGATCAACTTCTTAGCAGATTTCCCTCAAGTGAAATCAGCTATTGAGGTCGTACTCATGGCGCGATTTTCGAAAAATTTCCTCAAATATCCATCGATCCTATCCAGGAGATGACGAAAATGAGGTCTGTTCAAAATAATATATATATATATATATATTTGTCTGTTAACGTTCTAGGGGTCGCAGTTTTTATTTTGTCGTTACCAAACTTGATATTTAATCGTTTTATGTAAAAAGAATAATCAAGTTTGTTAATGGCTGAAATAGGACCGTTGGGAGGAGTGTTTTTCAAAAATTCGAAATATCTCCTTATTATGCGTCGGATCGAAGAAGTGTATAGAACCAATCTTATTGAAAATTAAATGTACTATAAATATTGTTATATACATATATTCTCTATCTTGTGTATTAACCAAGATATTTGCATTTTTATTAAGTGCATGCGGATGAGATCGGCTGATGTCGATTCTATTCAGGACTTTCCGCTGAAAGCTAGTTCGGCAGTTTCCGTAACTATTCGGCCTTCATGAAATTGGTTTAGATACTCGTTACTACTACCGTTATTAGTAAGCAGATTTCTGTATTGTAAAACTTCACTTGGTAAATCTGCTTTGTTTACGCAGCCCTTGCTTGACAGACTTTTTTAACTAGAAAAAAACGATGTAGCTCCCTTTACGACAGGAGTCTCTAAACACGGTAGCTATGAGAATCATTTCAAACCTTTAATTCCACAGAAGAAAGTACAATGACGAGTATGGACACAAAAATGGAATCGGTAATGGGAAAGGTTTCCTTTACTTGTAGAGAATGCATTTTATTTTTGTGAGGACGTTTCGAAGAATTCGTCGTACGTTAGTACTATATATGTACTAAGGAAATCGTAAAACTGAAGCTGGAAATATGCATAGTTTGCACTGTCCTTTTGTCCTGAATTTTTAAAAATAATGAAAAATAAAATGAAAAGTGTAAAGAATGGCGAACATAAAGTAAACCTGTTGTGTACGAGTGGAGAGATTAGTAATGCTGCGTAAGTCTCACTGGATTTAAGAGAATTTACATAAGTTACTGTCGAGCCTCAGTCACGACCAGACACTAAATAGATTCGGCTAAGTGCTTATGTTGACGGTCCACCAGCTTTTCACCCATTAATATGTTTATGCACGAAAACATTTACCATCAGCACATATTTTAAACATTAAGGGGGAAATGACTTATTTAATTTGACAACTTTATATAATCGTGTCATTAATAATGCGAAAGAAATGGTTTATTTATTGTATATTAATATATAAGTACGGAGTGATAAACAATTATGTAAAGTCTCTGGATCATAACCAACTGTATGAGACATGATAACGCCATAAAAGTAATACCACAAATGGTTTATCATTCTAAAATTACTTGTATTTCAGATAAATTGCCAGAAATTATTCTAGTGCTATATAATGAAACTATGAATAACTTATAGCCACGTTATTCTTATGAATCTGCCTCTCTAATATAATATAAGATTGATGAATGGCTGCGATGTTCTCAGAAAATGATCTTTAATACTTTGTTTGGTACAGTTTTCTGGGAGGCAAGATAATACCATACAATGGAAAGTATAAATAAAAAGCCCTCTTTTACAAAGTTTATTTGTATGGGCTATAACTTTTATCAGCTAATGGGAAATAAGTAAACAAAATCGTTTTTAAAAAGATCCAGCGAATATATTTCATTTTTTGAACAAATGTTACTTTTTTACAAATAACTAAATTATCGGAACAAAGTTAATCAATCTTCAATGATAAAGGATTCTCTTTCTAGAAAAAAAAAATAAATAAAGTTTCTTTTGTATATATTTTTTTTTCTTTTTCTTTTTTAATACAAACCGGAGCTTATTTAATTTGAATGAACGAAATAAGGAATAGAGGGCGATACCTCCCAGGAGCCTCGTAGCCAGCCTGTTCAAATAAATACGAAGATGCTAAAGCAACTTTCTTGAGGTATTTTGACACCTGTAGTTCACAATAAAACTTTCATTCCATTTACAGATCTCACGACTGTTTTTGCGATTGAAACTTTACTAGTGGATAACTGTTTTTCATACAAACCATTCCCAATGATTCCTGATACTATTTCCAGGCGGAACAAGAAAAATAGCTTCAGCATTTCAGAAAAAGATGAAAATTCTCTAGATACACTCTTAGAATGCTGGGAGTTTTTTCCCCAAATGGTGAAGGTGTTTAATTTTTAAGGGTTTTTTTGTTTTTCGTATTTGTATTTTTTGAGTTATGTTTGTTTCTAAAATATTTAAAATAAACTGATTGCGTTCTGTATAATTTAATGGGGAAACTGAAGGCCTTATTTACAAATCTAAAGAGCTTTTGCTCCAGTACTTCTTGCGTGTATAGTTAAAGAACTTAAAACAAGAAAATTTATTTTTCCTAGGAAAGCTTTTCCAAGGACGAGAAAATGTAGTTGTTAGGGTACTTTTTAACTCTCGGTTTAAAAGATATTTCTTTTTAACATCAAGGTTTAAAAAAAAAAACTTTTTTTAACATATGTATATTTTCTAATATTATTGATTTCATTTGCCCTACTTCAAAAATTTTAAAACTGTAAATTTTGTAATATTTATTTGCGACAGATCTGGAAATAGGTAAATTAAATGAGCATTTGTATCAATAAGTATAACTAAACCAATGCTATTTTGAAGGTAAATGGAAATTTAAGTATCCGAATAGACTATTATTGAAAAATCAAAGGAAAAACTTAATCAAATCTTACCTGTAGAAGTGATTCATTAATTAAAAAAAGGGTTATCTTTCCGGAATACGGCTGGCTTTATGCATAAATATTTCTGAATTAGAATACGGTCTAAAGGAAATATCCTGGTGTGAAAGTCAGCTGAAGGTGTTGAAAGGTACTGAACTACAAATTGAGATTATAATTATCCACGAATCCTGGAAGCAAAAGTGGATTAACAATCTCCTGTGACAAAGGATTTCTATCAGTCATAATTTAAGGGAAGATGGAGAATTACAGGTAGATAAGAAGTTTGAGAGAAGTTCTTGATGTATTTAGAGTACTCTAATTATTCAGGAGCTGGAAAGATGTAAGCTCAGCGGGCCCCTTTGAACTTTTAATTACTTTTGACTTTACCCTTGAGATCTTCATTTCAAGGAAAAAATATATTCGTCTCCAACTATTTTTTAAACGAAAACTTCATTCACACTTAAGGTAATAAAACTATTTTCCCCCTAAAGTATAGCAGATATAACTAAGTAGAATTTGAAGCAATTTATTTTTACTTTTAAATTTAGCTTAGCCATTACAGGTGCATATTATTTAAAAAGTTGGTCTTGCATGGGCTGTTAAACCGGAATGTGTTACAGTTGCTAGAAAACTTAATAGGCACCGTTACCTCACAAAGGATCCTCAATTTCTAAAGAAACCTATGTTTGGCTGGCAATGAAAAAATCTGGTATGGTTCGAAGGATTTGATACAATTTTATTTTTATCAACCTACCGCAAGATATAAAATTGGTTTTATAAGAATTTAATTTTACAACTAGCAGAAGGGGTTGAATTCAACACTCATATTCTTCAATATTGTTACATTTATTACAAAATCAGTAATAAATGTTTATTAGAGTTCTTTTGGATGCCAAAATTAAACACACACAGGCTTCAGAGTTTTTATCACTTCACAATTTATTTAACAATGCACTACACACTTGGTTAATTATTCTTAACTACTACTCACAGTCTGCACTGATAGCTTCACTGTTCTTGTTATTACACAGTCCAATAACCCACTCCCTCATCATTGAAGTTCACAAAAACACGGCACTTCAGTAATCTTCGCAAAGATAACGGCACTACACTGTCCTTTAATTAAATACGGCACAAGACTGTTCTTCACAAAAAAACACTTTACCGCAATGCAACTAAGACGCACTGTTCACTAAAGCTGCACTGAACGCATTGTTGATCACTTGAAGAGAGATGAGAACAAACTCGGGTGGGGCGGGGACCTTTTATAGCTTGTCGGAAAACGTCAAAGCGGAATTTTCTGGATTCTTCTAGATCTGGACTGGTATTGCCGAAGACGGACCCTTGCATATATGGTCTTCCATATATCGGCACCTTTGATCCACTTCGTACTTCTTAAATACGTAACTATCTCTGTTCAATCTTTCATAACAAATATGATCACGCCAAGAAGCATGAACAAATAGCATCACAAGATACCTAAGGTAGATTCATTTACTAATCTATGATATCAATGGAAAATTTATGGATATTAATAACTTGGCTCATTATGATCTGGATTAATTTTTTTTTTCGGATGGCATTTTAAACCTTTGAGATAGGTATATAGTCGCCCCCGTGCGAGACTTCATGTAGCCGTGATAGGAGTTTTTTAACCTAGTGGATGATCATCTGGACGTACAACCCTCGTTTACCAAGGACGGCCTGGAATGAGTTCAGTCCAGTAGACTGTCTGTCTCCTTGTACCCGAAGGGTCTCTGACCAGTTCATGCTGTCAGCCTGCCTGTGGACCGGATCTAAGAGAATTATGACCGTTAGTCATCCCGAGAGGCTGTCAGACGTATATACTTGTTAGACTCCACTGATGCCCTGAGACACTAGCACGCTCTGATAGTGACCCCGTTAACTAGTATCTTCCCTTGGCGGGGATCGAAACTCTATGGTCTATTTACCAAAGCCTTAAGTCGAACAGCAATCGGAGCCATAAGTTTAAATTAATTTTTTTTTTTACAAGAAATTTAATTTTGTTATCCTTGTATTCATTGACTTTCGTCGATTTCGTTCTCTAATTGGTATTACACGTAGAATTCATATATAGTGGATTTATCTATTGGATGATGATAACACCTGTGCTACAGGTATAGTATACATATACTGAAGGATAGCAGCGCGTATCTCTTCAGGTGATATTTGTTTCACACACACACACACACACACACACACATATTTGAAGGAATTGTAATAGAAAAGATAGTGGTATCTGAATATCTCATCGAAGTTTGACGAGGAAATGAGTTTATGAGTTTTACTACTATTAATTACTTTTGCCCAATTATATGATTTAGATATCTGAGTGAAATAACAATAGATTAGATGGAGAATGGTCGGAAAAAGTAATAACACGTGAGCTCAAAGTCGTTAACTAATTAAAAGGGCAGTTACCGTTCTGTTTAATTACAGGATATCCATAAAGATAACCATCGACTCAGCATAAGAATAGGAGCAGTTACAGTCTAGTTGCCGATTGCTTTAAAGAGTTTTGATAATGATTTCCATAATGAGGACTATAAATTTACTGAAAATGGTTCTGGATCGGTTGGTACACCTAACCTCGAAAATATAGTTCACATGACCCGTTACGCCATTAAAT
Organism: Riptortus pedestris; assembly: GCA_019009955.1. Lineage (NCBI taxonomy): Eukaryota > Metazoa > Arthropoda > Insecta > Hemiptera > Alydidae > Riptortus > Riptortus pedestris. The sequence continues at coordinate 129,912,194 of CM032229.1, read as the reverse complement.
AGGTAGTCATTCTTTCTTATTTATTAGTTTCTTTACGTCTTGTATTGGGAAATATTTCCCTGCACGCTAGGTACTTATTATTATCAGCACATCAGTTTCTTTGGTTTTCTCATCTCTTATATTGCAATTGTTCGTAAAAATAAAAGAACATTCATGCGTCTACACTTTATTTCACCAGCTACCTACTCCAGCGGTTTGTTTGTTGGAGCTTGTGAAAGTGTTATGTGGGGAACCAAAATATAATCTCCGACAGAAAATATAGTCAGATTTGGAATAAAATGTAAACAACCTAATACGGGAAACAGAAAATCTAAAGATCTACCGGCTAACAGACAACTAACTCAGTACAACTTTTGACGAGCTTGAAGAAGGTGCTATCGCATCGAAAGTGATCACCCAGCTGTACTCGACTATCAGCCAGTGACGACGGTCTTCACCGACAGGTATAGCAAAAGGAAAATATAATGGGTAATTTTCTGACTTCTTTATCATTAAAAAAATAGCTTTGGTGTTTTTACTTCTTTTTTTGTGACAGAGCTCTTGCTGACCTGTAGTCAATAGAACATTCTGTAGTAACTGGAAACAGATCCTCTCGAAAGGGTATTTTTTGGGTGAGATCCGTTGTTAACACGAAATGGAGGGCTACAAAAAGAAGAAGAAGGTATAAGGAAAAATTAAGTTATTTCGGGCCTTTTTCAATAAAGCAAGTATTTAGCTGTCTTATGGGGATTTAAGGGGGTGTAAACTGCTCGCAAGAGTTCTTAACTATTCTCAATCAATTTTGATTCCCTATAAACCTTAAAAATCATTATCACTTTCCATTAAGTACACATAAATCTGATTTACAAAGGAGATGAGCTAGAAGATTTTGCTTGCATAATTAAGTATCTACTTTAGATGAAGAAAAACGGTTTGCAGGAATATTTAAAGATTGGAAAGAAACTCATTAACGATAAACATAGAGTGAAAGGATACCCCAATCCTAGTATATGAATGTGGGCCTCATTGGTAAAAGTGATGATACCACGACTTCAAAACTCTTGGTCCCAACAACAATAGTGGTTTTATGGGAAATATTAATATCACCCAACATTTTCGAGGACTCTGGCCTGAGCTTGTTTTGTCCGGAATACTCGTGTTTGAATAATCATTATCAAATAAATATAAATGATGAACTACTTTTATTTATTCTTACAATAATCGCATTTCGCGACTGAGACGATTTATCGACGTATCTATTAAATTCCTATCATCACTTTATTACATTCACGGAAGTATGCTCATTTCTGCAAATATTTTCAGTATTGCCCTACATTATAATTTTTTTGGAAATGTTATGTTTCAAGTAGTGTAACATGTGGTCTACATACTGGCTATGGTCATGTAGTAATGCAGTCAAAGTGTATGGTAGGTCTATGTGAGCCCGTAGGTAGCAGTCAGTTAGTATATGTTTTATAGTAAGTCTACTGTTAGTGTTGGTAGTAGGGTTCGTCTACATCAATAAGTTAGTAAGTTTGAGTGAGTCGTGAATGGTCAATTCTTAACCTCGTTAAAAATACTTCTTCTCCTCTAATTAGCCTTTTTGCGGAAGGCCATTCACGAATTATATGTTTCAGTTCTCGAAGTTTGTTGTCAATAGTGGCAAATAAAGATTTCTGCCATGAATTGAGTATCATATGTTAATGCTTCGTCTTGAATAGTGTGGTGCATACAATATGTGTTGTCGTGAGTTCTTTTTTGAGTAGCTCATTTGGCGAGTTCGTCTACTTGTGTGCTTTGTCTAATGTTTGTATGTCCGGGTAACCAGTACATAGTTATTCTTTTGTTTAATGTCTGGATTTTGTGTAATATGTACGAGATGAGTGGTTGTGAACGATATATGGTTTGTAATGAATGTAATGGGCTAGGAGAGTTGGTGCAAATTATGATGTTCCTGTACGTAGTTTCAGGTATGTTATCAATCGCAAGTTTCAGGGCTTCAAGCTCAGCAGTATACATGCTAGTTTCATCTGACAGCTTTAATTGAAAGTTAGCTGAGGCAACTATTTGAACGCCTAATAACATTTCATTGAAAGTTCTACTAAACCCGCTTGACCTTCCTGAATTGATGATGTAGTATCATTCACATGTTTGGAAAACTCAGCTCTTCCATTGTTGAGAAGGGAACTCTGACCCCCAAAAACTTCGAAAGGCTTTTAATATTTTACTCAGAGATAGCGTCACAGTAGGGGGCCCTAGGTAGCCATGTCTCATAAGGTGTTGGTCCTAATGCTTTTGGTATATCTAATGTAGGAGGCCCCATTCCCATGTGGGGAACGGAAACTCTTTTCTTCCCATTCTCTTAGAACTTTTTTTTTTTTTTTACGAACTCAATTATATATTGTAGTTACCACAAAAGAAGTAGTTGACTGTAGATAACTCGTCTCTATTATTCGTTTGTTTCATAAAATAGAAAGCTTAATTATCGGGTATTGTCTGGAATAGTATACCCCGCCGCAAAATATTATTTTCATCCTTGAATACAACCCCGAGATTTACCCCTCAGGTTACAACCTATTCGTCAGAAAGACGAGCACAATGAACACAAATTTATATCCTTATGATAAGGATGAATAAAAAGGCCTTGTCCTCGGCTATTGTTTTTAATTTTATCCAAAGTGCACTGTTGGAGTCAGCGCTCCATCTTCAGTGCCTGTTGACAAACAAGAACCTTAAGTCTATCTAAAAATCATTGCATGACCAACAGTGTAAAAAACAGTCACAAAACAAAAATAAAAACATTAAAACCAAAATAAATCCACGATAAAAACAAAATTAAATAAACAGTTAAACTAATAAAATTAAAAAGCTAAAAACTATAAGTGTTAGGGCGTGTTAGCTTTTGCGGTAATAATAATAGAGCTATTTCGGCACCATAATGTCGGGGCGGGGAAGCTTTTTGGTCCCTAGTTTCGGCACCAAAATGTAAAGGCGGGAAGCTTTTTAAAGGCAAGAATAAGAGAGCATTAGACTGAAATATTTACTATTTTTCTGGAAAGATGAGGGGAAATAATACAAGTCACTATTTGAGTTCTCCAAAGAATCAAGTATATTGAATTGATTAAGCAACATATAATACACTTTATAGATATAGAGGTTGAAAAAGAAACAAAGGAAACTTAACTTTATAAAATAATTTAGCGGCAAGCCAATAATATATATACAATAGAATGATCGATCGGTCCTATATTCTGAGTACTCATTTAATAATTTGCGTAGATAATGCTAGCGTTATTAGAAGTATGTACCTGCATGAAACATATACTTTCCTTGAAGTGGATTCTTCTTCCGGTGTTATTTTCTGTGTTCCCTACAAGATTCTGTCTTCTAGCTGGATGTGGTGATCCGTATATGATAGTAGCGATGCGAGAGATGAAAGATTGACTATAACTGTGGCGGTAGAAGCGTCCCTGGAGAGGCCAACTGAGCGGTTATCTATGAAGCGGTGTACACACTTTACTGTAGCGGAGAAACGACTCCGGAAGGGGCAAAGCCCCACTGACCGTAGAAACGACGACCCCTGAGAGCGTCAAAGCCCAACTGCCCGTATCTTTGTAACTAGCCGATGCCTTCTTGAGCTGCAACGTAGTTTCCGCTGTAGGCCACAGCCTTGGTGATCTGCATGTGTGTGGCGGGTTTGTGAACTCAGCGAGCGCGGGAAATTCAAATTCAAATGACGACTGAACAATAAGCGTATATCAAAGATAAAATTTACAATATATAAGCTATAAATTAAAAAATAAAACTAATTATACACAGGAAAACTATATTAACGTCTCATAGTGGGGGAAAAAACCCCTGAAATGCACACCAGAGGAACTGTAATGCAAAATACATTTACAAAATATAAATGAAAAACCAAGTACTAATAATATGTATTTCTGCAATATGCTGAATGGTAGACGAATGATAAGGATCAATAAAAAGGCATTGTTCTTTGCTATTTTTTTTATATGTTATGCAAAATGCACTTTCGGAGTCAGCGCTCCATCTTCAGTGCCTGCTGACAAACCAAAACCTTAAGTCTGTCTAACAATTATAGCATGACCAAAAGTGTAACCTTATAATTTAGGGAGTAACAAATCACGCAATTTAATAATTCGACATACTACCGTAGAGGCATCACCGCTTGATATTTTTCTTTCCTACTGGTTAGTCCCACAACTCTAGTGCTTAGATAATTAACATTCATTTAGTCAACCTGCCATTATTAATAGAATACAAATTATCCGCGTACCTGGGCACTTTGCATATCACCGACTAGTATTGTACTTCCTAGTCCATTGCCTTCATCTGAGTAATCTCATATCATCGCAGGGTCGTCTGAGGGAAATTATAGCGCACTAAGATTCTTCAGGAAAGCTAGTTTGAAGGACACTACTGTTTGGGTCAAGGATTACGTTTTAGACACTTGATCATTTTTCTTCGAGTGGCTGTTTCTTTTGCAGGGCCGGTTCTATATTTTCCTTTCACTATAAATAATGATTTAACATTTTTGTTTGTTACACTTCCTATGGATGTCTCCATTGTCTCAAAATGTACTGACCACACACACACACACACACACACACAATCGCGCACGCACGCACTCACGCAAGCACGCTTGCACAAACACACACACATAATAATTAAAAACTCAACTTCTTAGTACATTGACACAATCTGGTGAAATCGTAAGACTGTTTAACTCTATTATGACCTTCCTTACACGAAACTAGGCTCAACTGTTGGGAATTAGTGTTGTTTGAAGCTACTTATAGGGTCTTATCTCTTGAAGTGACCGTAATGGAATGATTAGCATAGCCCGGCTTATCTGATAAAGTGAGGCTTAAACGCCTCAAAACGCAATCAGAGACACGTGCTTAATGGAAGTATTTTCCATAAATTTGAAGAGGTAGAGGGGGAATAATTATTTTTCTATAAAATAAAGAAAACCAAAATAAGTAATAAATTTTGACGGTGTATTCAGACAAAACAGAAAAATTAATTTCGATAATGTAATGTATTATGATTTCTCTCGACAATGGTAGTTCATTGAAATACCATAAAAATAGAGAGTATAGCTTAATATATTTTCTTCTTCAAACAACTTTATCATGTAAAAATATTAACTACAAAGATTAACATCTTCTACTTTAAACATTAGACTTCAATGTTTATATTAAGTCTGAACATTACATTATTTCACAAATTCTGAAATTTTGCACACTTATATTTTCTGCTTCAATGTATATCCGTTAGGAATAAAGTCAAACCTGCAAGAGGAAATATTTCGCTAGTATATGTCACGGATGTTCACATGTTCGTTGTGTCAGTTAACAGAATTAAAGATTTTTTCTGTAACAATCTATACATATATATGAAATGGACAAAGAAAATAGTAATAATAGTAAAATCATTTTTATATAGTGGACATTTATAAAAAAGGTTGAACAATAAATGTTTAACATGGTTGACTATATCTGAAATATTAAGTTTTAACATTCTAAGGCTAGCCGGTTTTTAATTATGCGGGATATGAACGTACATGCATGCATACGTGCTTAAAGTAGTGTCACCAGAACTATTTAAAATAGGCACTGAAAGGGACAAAATTGATAACTCCACTAAAATCTGAAAACCGACATTTCACAATTTCTGTACTTTCTTAACTTCAATGAACAAAATCTGTCTCTCTCTCTCTCTCTCTCTCTCTCTCTCTCTCTCTCTCTCTCTCTATATATATATATATATATATATATATATATATATATATATATATATTAGTGATTTTTAAACAATATATTAGTATGCAGAAAAGTGAAGGAAATGAAGGGAAAGGAGTTAATGAGAGTTTTATTTTCTACGAGATAAATATTCAAAGACAGGAGAAGAAGCTTTGAAAGGAATTCCAGTTGGACACTGAATTCATCCTCAACTTGGACAGTTTAACCTCAGGCCTTAGTTAGCATCACTGAATCGTAAACGTTATAGCACTTTGGAAAGCTTTGTGGAGTGATTACTATTCTCACTGAATTTAACTCTCAGATCAGGTACTTGTTAACTGAATAGAATTAGTCTTTAAAGAAAGAAACGAATAGGAGTTAGTAAATTAATGAATGCGAAAGTATCTTTAATTTATTTAGAATACAATTCTCCAGTTACTGCTGAGTTTTATTATTGAAATTTGTATTAAATGTTGAAATTTTATCTGGTGGTCCCCAGCATGGTAGTTGTGCTCCTTACAGTGTGCATAAAACTCTGAGCCTGCTCTCATGTGACATTTTTAAGAACTGATTTTTTTGCGACTCCTTAATTATGGTGTTACATTGTTTTGTAGATCTGAGGATGGGGATTTAGTCCCCAAAAGCGCTCAGCGTTTATAAGAAATAAAATTGTGAGGAGCCATAAAAAAGTTTTGTGATTAACCATTCATCACCCTCACCACCAGCTAAAAATAAATATGGTTAAATCTTTTATTTATATGTAAAATCAGCTTAACGGGTGATAGTCAAGAGATTAGTCCGTTGAGTTGCATAAGGAACATTTATGTTTAGTACCAATTACATGCTGCAATTTCTTAAACCTGCACTCTTTATATTTGATTAGTGAAATGAAGTGTTATTGTAGTGTTTAATGCACCTGTTGAAAAAAAATATTAATTATCTTTATGCAGAAATGTTCAATATGTGAAATTGGCGATCTGATCAAATTTAATGTAAGATAGGTATTGGTAAAAGCCAATAGCGAGTCAGTTTGGATAAGATACATGTCCTAAGAGTTACTTATCCATACTTTGGAAGTCTAGTTTTTTTTTTCTTTTCTTTTCTTTTTTTTCCCCACCTCTGTCCCCGCTGTACCTTTGGGTTTCCCCATACCAGCGGTCTCCATTTAATAAGAGATATAAAATTTTGAATAGATAAATTGGACCAGGTAACTTAGCCTAACTCACCGAGCACGGCTAAGCATCTAAGTGCAACATTTGGGAGATTTAGTTTAATTCCGAAAAACCCTAGGGGAACCCGCAGCAAGTCTAGATACAGTATGTTTTCTTTACGGCGCTCAGATGCTTGCAAGTCCTAGTTGATAACAAATAATTTATATGATGTAATGAATAGAATATACCATTAATAATTTTTAACTTTTTTATTACATTTTACGTTTAGTTAATGAATTCCCATGACTCGAGCAGTAGCCTAACACTATTTTATTACATAGCCTCGTCGTACTATTGTTGTGGATGGGAAGCAGAATAAAGCGAGGAATTGCAATAAAGGAAATGGTGTGTTTAATAGTAGACAGATGCAGAGCACGTGAGGTTTATGTTGTCCATAAAGTTGGTGTAACGAGATAGCTGAAATGTGGCCTGTGATATTTATTAGACTAACAGAAAGTACACTCTACTTGCTAGTAGTGTAAGGCACTCTGTGATTCAGTAGACACTCGCAAAATTATGTTCTTCATAATGTAATTTAGAATTTCATATAACTGATATTACTATTTTCTTTTTTTACTATTACATACAATTTAAAGAATGTTCAGTATTCTTGTTGCGTGTCAAAATGATATGGAGGCATAGGTGTGTGACACCTGCACACATTTTAGGTATTTATTTTTTTCCTGGCTATGCTTGTTTTTTTACCCTGCAATTTTTGCTACTATGGCTAATTAGGACGGGTTATCTATAGGTTATAGCTAGGGGACTTGTGATTTTGTTTAGCGAGTCCGTCACAAAATATATTCCTTTTTCCCAGGCGATAATCGAATTCACCCCTAAAGGTTTCATTATATTGACCTGTACAACTTTATTCTATTTTATTTGTTTTAAGCATAGGATAAGTAATTAGCAGATTTCCCTTAAGGGACGTCAGCTATTGAGGCCGTACTCGTGACGCGATTTTCGAAAATTTCTTCAAATGTCCATCGACCTTACCTAGGAGATGACGAAAATGAGGTCCCTTAAAAATTATTTATATATATATATATATATATTTCTGTTAACGCTCTAACGATCGCAATTTTTGTTTGATAGATACCAAACTCGATATTTAAACGTTTTATGTAAAAAGACAAATGTAGTTCATTAATGGCTGAAATCGAACAAGTGGGAGGGGGGTTTAGAGGGGGGATTTTCGAAAATTCGAGTTATCTCCTTTACTATACGTCGGATCAAAACATTGTACCGAACTAATCTTATTGCAAATTAAATGTACTATAAATATTGTTATATACATTTATTCTTCATCTTGAACCTTAACCGAGATATTTGCATTTTTCAGTTTTCAGCCTTCAGCAAACCCCCAGTTGTTTTCATGTTGCCTTAACAACACTCTGTTATGTAATAAACAACATTATTCTAAGCTTAAATAGCATAAATTGTTCTCAAGAGACCTTTAATATACAAGATAAATGCAAATATTTTATGGTGACCTCCCCCCCCCCTTTTAAGTTCTTGGACTACTAAAATTTGATTGATTGAGATAAAAATTATTCTGATCCATTATACATTACAGTTTTAGATGTAGTATATAGTTTTCAATAAAATTAATATGTTATATTCTGATATATTTTAGTAATTGTTTTTCTTTCCGACGAGAAGTTGGCACACATGTTTGTTTACGTTTCAGGCTCTTCCCGACTGGAGGTTTCTTATTATCATTATGTATTTATTCACTTGATGTTGACGGTGCTATTGTGTTACCATTATGTAGATTTATATATTTTTAAACATCACGAGGGAAATCTCCTTAGTTTACGCAGCCCCTGCGTGACGGACATTATTTTGTATTTACGGGAGGCATGTGTGGAAGAACCAGGTAAACAGGGGAGGGGGAGTCATTATAAAAGTGAAATTAGAACACTCTGTGCAAAGCCTGCGACACACAACACCATGTTGTATTACGAGATGTTAATACGATGAGAGAGAGGCGATTTATATGCATATAGGTGGAGTAGATAGACTAATGGTGTTTAAGAGGAAGGAGGCTGGGAAGGAGTTAGCTTACAGTGTAACGAAGCAATAACCGACTGGCCTGACCTACTAGCACGGGATCACCTTACAGAACCATCGACCCGGCCAGGAGTAACTGTAACACAGATAATGCCCGCAAATCCAACTTATATCGCCCAAAGACTGGCTTAGTTTTGCCTAAGTTTCACGGAGCTAAGCAGATAAGAAGTGGCTTAGGCTGGAAACGATTAAACTGCTAGTTATTTCCCCATCTACCAATACCCCTTCTCCGCGTTGCTCACAGACTTATATATCGTAACTTATAGCTTTATGTAGGAAGGTCTTACGGAGAATAGGTCTTAAACTCTTGTGTAGTTTGAAGATTCTTAAAGAAAACTACGAATATGGCTGGATGCTCAAAGTTGGGAGGTAACCTTCTGCATTCTGTGTAGGACTCTTTATATGCTACAACAATGTCTCCTTGTATAAGGTAAAGGAATTTGTGATTTAACATTTGAAAAAAAAAAAAATGAATGGAGGACCCAGGAACACAGATAACAGTTGGACATGAAACGGGTATTTGTTACTTTCCTTGAAAAACCTTTATAAATAATATACAAACTCTAGAGAATATAATTTACGAACAGTATTCAAGCCACACAAAATATTCAATGAATACTTAAAAAGTTTAAAAGATATCCAATTTTTACAAGATAGAGGAGTATATATGATACCGTGTGATTGCGGTAACGTTTATGTGGGACAGGCTTGGTAAAAAGACTGCTACACGAGTTAACCAAGATATGGCTGATCTATAAGAACACAGAACAAAAATATCCACCATAGCTAGACACGCAAGTATTTGTTCTCACCAAATTAAATTCGACGAGATGAAAGCTCTACATAGAGAAAACCTCCTAGGTATAAGATTAGTTCTAGAAGCTCTCGAAATTAACAAGAGACAAATACAATAAACGACGTGGACGGTATCATAATCTCTGAAATCTGGAAAGCCATATTATTTATTTATTATTAACGTCCACTTTTTGCAACTCAGGCTAATTGGGACGGGTTATATACAGGGTACCACCCTTTTCTAGCCAGGGTGGTAAAGTTAAAGCGTTGACCTTAATCTCAGATGGTAAACCTAGAGTGGCGAGTTCGATTCTCGACTTGGCAAATAGGAAATTATTTAATGACGAAATTCATTAAATAACATCCTAAAATCCCACCCTGGCTAGAAAAGGGTGGTAACCTGTAGATAACCCGTCCCAATTAGCCTTACTTCTAAAACGTGGGCGTTAATAAATAATAATAATAAAATAAAATCCTAAACATATGATTGAATGAAGTAACTATTCATATTGCCTGACGAAGATGGACGCATTTCCATCGAAAATTTGCATACCACTAAAAATTCAAACCTCTGGAGCAGATAGCCGAACTCCTCACAATGAAAATATTTCCCAGCGATGCAGCCACAAAAATAGAAAAACTCTAGAAAATAAAAATGTACTGTATAAATATTATGGTTTCTAATAATTTTGGTCAAGCCATGACCAAACATAGTTTCCGAGCAGTAAAACCGCTGATTACATTTTATTAATATAATTTCAAATTTGGATGGCGGTTTACTTTTGAATAATTAATCGAAGACCTTGCCAAGACTTAATTTTAGATGTTTAACTTATTATTCATCTTTGAGGGTGTATCAAAAGAAAGGAACTAGACATAATAGATATAAAAAGTGTCCAACTATAAATTAAGTGATATGGACATATTAAAAAGAAGAGTAGGGACGGTACTTTTCTTTGTTGTAATCCATTACACAACAAACTAAGCATTAATATTATATGCATAAGATTCAAATTTATTTCGTACATGCTTATGAGTGTTATGAAATACTTTCTCCTGCATTCAAAATTAAAATAACAAATATTGTCTTCGGCGAATCTATACAAACATTTGGGCTTAAATTGTAAATTATATTTAAGTGGTTGTATTATCAGCTTAATAACTAATTTCATTACCTTGTAGTTTGACCATGTAAATTTAATCATTCTTCAAATTATTTCTGGGAGTGAAGTTCATACCCTCTCATGGAATGATAGAAAAATTTATTCACAAAACAACCAATTTTAATTTATGAGGTTTTTAATTCGCAGTCATCATTCTTAAGATGTAATCTTGGTAAATGATATTCATCTTTAAACAATAATGAATAATCAGTAATCATATAATTTCAATTCTTACACTACTTATCTAAGAACTACTAAAATGACATTCACGGCATGAAGCAAAGTCTAAATGACTCAACTTCCACACTAGGAGTGTATTATTTTCACTTCATATTCCTCTTGACTCTAAGCTTGATTAACAGAGGTCTAGTAAAGTTGGTCCAACGTGATATGAGCCATACATACAACAAATGAGGACGTTATACAACTCTACAAAATTTTGCAATGTCGTTTTTTACATTGACTGTTTCTATTCTATTATCATTACTCCTTTAAAAAAAATCAAACCACTAACAGGATATTTATGAAAAATAAAATAATTGCATCTACCTATACTCACAGCGGCTCACTGGAAAAGTTAAGCTGTTTCATCTCTAATCCACTGTTTACCTGAAAAAGAGAGAATTATTCAGTATCAAGGATTAATTTTATTACATGTTAATTGAGTGCAGTATACAGAGTTTTACCTTCGTAAATATATGCCTAGTATTAAAAATACAATAAATAACAACTACAAATCGAAACAAGCATGGCCAGAGCCTTCCCACTACTATATTACATAGCCCTTCGTACAATTGTTGTGGATGGGAATCAGAAAAAATTGAGGAGTTATAATAGAGGAAATGGTGTGTTTAATAGTAGACAGATGCAGAGCACGTGAGGTTTATGTTTTCCATAAAGTTGGTGTAACGAGATAGCTGAAATGTGGCCTATGATATTTAGTAGACTAATAGAAATTACAACCAACTAGCTAGTAATTTTTGGTATTCAATGATTCAGTAGACATTCGCGAAATCATGTTTTGTCTTTATATAATTTAGAATTTCATATAACAAATATTACTTTTTTTCTACTATTATATACAAGTTAAAGAAGGTATTCTTAATTAATTAGTTAATATTCTTGTTACTTGTCAAAATAGTACACGAAGCCCTTTTGAAATCATTGACGTAGGTAATGCATTTGGATTACTTTGATTTCTCTTAAATTATCAGAGGAACCGTGAACTGATTTTTTTTGTTTTGTTTTTTTTCAGCTTTAGATTGCATATTTAATAAAGGACTTTTAATATATATTTTACTTATCTGTTCAAATATTTGCTGTTGATATTTATTTGTAGGTTCATTTGTTTTTAACTCAAATGTTTTGTGAATATAATTATTTAAACCACATACGTATAATTGTATTTTATTCCGATCAAAGACTCTACTAAGTAAATATTGAATTTTTGCCGTTTAATGAAAAATTCGTCCTCAAAATGAAAGTTCATCAAACAGCTGAAATGAAATTTTCGGAGGCTTTCATTAAACCATTTAGTGCCTGGGGAAATATTTAATTGCATCCATTCCAAGCGGGAATCAAAAACTGGGATTCCATTAAGCCAAGGTTAAACGAATAGAAAATGGAGGGTCATATTTACATTTTAACATGTCTAAAATATGAACGAGCCAGCACATCGAAAGTGGAGCTGAAAGCCAAAGAATTAATCACTGCAAAAAGCCCCACAGTGGGAACTGACAAAGGACTACTGCCCGTTTATACCGTAAATTCGGGGCTTCCGTCGCTTTTTCACTTATATAAGCCCCAAAGAGCTCGGATATTTCACATGCAGTTTATTTCTCTCAGTCCATTGACGACGCACTAAACAGTACTAAAATGTGTGGTTTAGAAATGTATACGTATATTTGTGAAATACCGCTGATGTTATTAACTCATTTTATATTAAAATAATATTTATGCTTGGCGAGGGTAAATAGATCGGAACCGATTTTTAAATAGCTGAACTGAAATATTGCCCAAAGTTGTATATTTCGATGTCAAATCAATTATAAAAAAGAATGTGTACTACTTATTTGGAAAAATTAATTTAAATGCCCAGAAATATTTGGTGTATAATAAAAGTAAGAAAGGTAGGTGCTTTTTCAACAAAGCAGGTTTATGAGGTGGTGTATGACAGATGATAATCCCAACTCAGCATTGATTCTCCACTTCTCACGTATTTCAAAATCTACAGAAACTGAAATCGAAATAACAGCTGTAAATGAGGAAAATCGCATAAATAGAAGTAGAGGTTAACTAATATAGGAAAACTAAAAAATGCAAGTACATCGGTGAATGTTTAAGGTCCACAAGAAATAGATAAAACACGTATATTTAATTCAATTTCCAATAAGATTGGATATATAAAATGTTTCGATTTGATTCATAACAACTAAGGGATTTCGAATTTTCGAGGTCCCTCCCCTCTTAATACCCATGGCCCGATTTCAGCTATCGTCGGTTAAATATCGCGTTTTGAACTGATGGAAAAAAAAAATTATATAGACTAGAATAAGGTCTTAATGGATGACATCATACGAAACATAATTCAGTATATCTCAAGTAGTAAAAGTTCAATGAAAACAAAAATCCGTCACGCAGGGGCTGCGTAAACTAAGCAGATTTCCCACGTGAAGCAATACAATAGAGAAAACTCTATACGAGAGCCGAACAGTTAGGGCCGAACTAGCTTTTGGCCTGAACGTTCGTTATCGGCCCACATTTAATAAAAATGCAAATATCTCGGTTAATATTGAAGATAGAGAATAAATGTATAGAACAATATTTATAGTAAATTTAATTTGCAATAAGATTGGTTTTATACAATTTTTTGATCCGACGTATGGTAACGGAGATATTTTGAATTTTCAAAAAACCTCCCCTCTAAACCCCCCCTCTCACTAGTCCGATTTCAGCCGTTAACGAACTTGGTCTTCCTTTTTACATAAAACGATCAAATTCCGAGTTTGGTAACAATTAAATAATAATTGCGACTGCTAAAGCGGTAACAGACAAATATATATATATATATATATATATATATATATATATATATATATATATATATATATATACAGTTTTGAACGGACCTCATTTTCGTCATCTCCTGGGTAGGATCGATGGACATTTGAAGAAAAATTTCGAAAATCGCGTCATGAGTACAACCTCAATAGCTGATTTCCCTTAAGGGAAATCTGCTAATATTTTGTGCATAAACTTAGCATTAAACGTTTCGTGATATATTGGCTTTTTGTTGTGAGATGAGTAGAAGTGAGAATTTACTGAAGACTGAAAATAACAATTGCAAGTATCATCCTAAAAATTCGAGATTCAGCAAAATAAAACGCATTGAACAACATTTATAAGAAATTGAGTTTGAGTCAAGACTGGTTATATAAATGTTTCCATCTGTTACATAAGGATAATGATATTTGAATTCATCAAAATTTCCCGATAATATTGGCTTTAGCAAACAAAAATTCCAAAAACTAGATCGTTCACACACAATCACACACACACACAAACATATTATATATCTATATATATATATATATATATATATATATATATATAGAGAGAGAGAGAGAGAGAGAGAGAGAGATGTAAGAGTTTTGTTTCCTTGTAGGGTTACTGTTCACTCAAGTAAGATGAGAGCTGTATATGATTATTTCATGGCTATCCCTAAAGATGTAAGACCCATGTTAAGAAATATCCCCATACACCCCACTTTCCGCTCCCCAAACTTACAAACCACATTCACTTGTAAATAAATAGAAAAAGGCATACACTTCTTCAACGCCTATACACTTCTTGAATCCATATAATATGTTTTAACCGCGTGGGCATATGCATATGGGGAAGCCGTTTTCATTTTCCTCCTCTCGATTAAGTTCAATCATCTTTTCTCTGCATAAACACATTTTGTTAATTCTGAGCTTCAATATCAGCACTAATGACAAATATTCTGATAAATAACTAATACTAAGCGTGCGAAATAGCAGCTTATGAAAAACTGTTTTATTTTTACCAAATGCACATATAAGTGCGTTTTTCATCTAAACGATCCAAACCTCATCAAATCATAGTGCAATGTAGGGTTTGTTTTAAATTGGCATCTAAATATATTCCCTTTCCTATGAAGAAATGGACCCCACCACACAACGATCTACTAAAGGATAGAAACACGTCTAGTTTCATCATCTTCATTATTAGCGTCAATTTTAAAGCGTTTTATAGCTTTGTGTCTAGAAATGGTATGGATCAAGAAGCATGAAATTTTCATTAGCTATAATTTTTCGTATGTTTGTCTGTTAACGCTCTAGCGCTCGCAATTTTTGCTTGATCGTTACCAAACTCAAAAAACTTAAACGTTTTATGTAAAAATAAAGATCATGTTTGTTAATGGCTGAAATCGGAACAGTGAGAGTGGGTTTTAAAGGGGAGGATTTTCGAAATATCTCCGTTACTATTTTGTAGAACCAACGTTATTCAAAATTTAATGTTTTATAAATGTTCTAATGTACATTTTTCACTAACCTGACATAACATTAACCGAAATACTTGCATTTTTTTTATGTTTGGTCTTCTGTAAACCCCTGCTTCTACTCATGTCATATTAGCAATAAGCTGTCATATTATGATGTACATTATTTAAGGCATAAATATCAAATATGATTTTCATTGAACTTTTAATTTTTGTGATAATGCAAATACGTGGCGCATGTGGGAAATCTGCTTTACGCAGCCCTTGATTGACGGAATTTTATAGAATTATGTCTTAAAATAGTATGGATCGAGCAGTATGAAATTTTCTTTCCTTTGTGTCTATCTATTTCATTGATGGAGTCTTTAATGAATGAACCGCTCTAGTATGAGGAATAATCACCATTCTAGGTAAGCTCTCTTAAGCCCCACCAATGCAGTCCTGCTCAAGTACTTAGTAAGGATTGTGGGATATAAGTACAGTATAATAGTAACATAAGTCCTACATTTTAGACTAGGCGAATCTAACTCAATACTTCAACTTTTTGAAAGCATAATTTAATAAATGTAAGGCTAAGTTCAATTCTTGTATTGAATCATACGATCAATTCTTGTATTGTACGGTTATACGAGTTTATTTATAGAAATCTTATTTAAAATAAAGAAAATCAATATGCATAATTCCGTCCTTCCCTCACCTGAGAAAGAAACTCCCCACAGTCAGCAATTTGTTAATAAACGAACTTTGAACAAATTAGGTAAAGTATTTGTATTCCAAGTTTTATAGGTATCCTTTCAAAGTCTTATTCAAAGTTGATTAACTAACTCAAAACATAATTTAAACTTTTTTTTTTTTTTGGTGAATAGGATGTCGAAATGAAAAGTTATATTGCTCTTAAAACTTCGGTAAAGGCCTTAAAGGAAAATAGGCAAATACGAGAGTTACCATGATCCTATATAATTGAATAATTATATTTAATTTAAACTGAACATGAAAAAAAAAATAGATAAATAGATTTAGTATTGATATATAATGTTGTGGAAAATGAAAGCAAATGCCAGATGAGAAAGAAATATAAATCAATTTATTATATGGTAGATATAATAAAGACAAAATCTATTAAATTCACCTAAGCATTTATTTTAACTGCTAAGTAGTTTCCACACACGGCACGCTATGAGTACTCTTTGAGGCTGTCAATGTTACTGTAAATAGCCATAATTAAATTCGTTTTTGGTAGTCTCACATTTTATTCATTGACAATATATTTGAATGAACAGAAGGTAATATCTTTTATGAGGAGGTCTAAACCTTGAAATTTATGACTCTTAAAAAAATAAAAAAAATCCACTATTGATATAGACACAATTGGATTCATCTTTACGTGACTTCTAACACCCACAGGTCACGAAAACTGTGTTGAACAACGAAAATATGAAGATGTGGCTTGTCAGTTGAGTAAAGTTCTCACGATCTCTGCCATCATGAATGAATGGCCTCTAATATGTTTTATATATATTGAGACCATTTGACAATGCAAAGCAATGAATGACAAATAATCATTTTCATAATATATTTTTTAAACGTATATGTTCTAGTTTAAGAATAAAGTTAGCTACCTTGTTTGTATAAGAATTTTTGTCAAATGGAGCACCGGTAATACCAAATCCTTATGTCAACCTCCACAGTTAATGGACATTAAAATTATTAATTTCTCCAAAGGGGAGCCAGTTTGGCTTAGAACCATCAGGTCACCGAGTAAAAAAACACATTCGTGAGAACTTGATCTCACAGATTGTAAAAGAAGAAATGGGTCCTAGAATTAAAATTTTATGCAGATTACTACGATGTATACATAGTCAGTTCACCCTGTACCAGCTTGCCTGAACTGAAACGGGACCTATGAGAGTCATAATCGTTAGTCATTTCGATTGTCTGTCAGACGTATTACGCGCTAGACTTCCGCTAGTCACAAACACAGAGAAAGTAGCGCTACCTAGGAGTGATCTCGCAAAGTAATATTTTACATTGGCGGGTTTGGAGCCACAACTTTTTTTTTCTTTACGCAACTGATGGTAGTGGTAGATGTACCACTAGGCTCAGAATGATGCCATCAACAGGCACAGCTCGAATGAGCCACATACCCTTCTGGTATAATGGGGCCCGTTAGTCTACTGCTGACAGCTGGCCAGGCCTCCTTGGTTAACGGGGATGTAGGTCAAGTTGATCATTCACTACGTAAAACAGATCGCGAATCCCTTGAGTCTCGCTGGGGGGGGGGGTGGCTATAGATATCAAGGTACTATTATTCAGCCAAAAATATACAATATATATATATGAACAAATTAGCCGTAAATATTTAATATAAAGAATTTAATAACATTAAAAGGAAAGGAACTTTTCTGGAAGCTTGACAAGAAGGAGTTAAATATATAAACGAGTTGGAGTGGAAAATTATGTTCTCCTGGCTGGTGAAAAGAAAAAATTGTATAAAAAGTTCCGTGAAATGAATAATGTTTCCTTCTAGGTTTTGAAAAAGGAAATATCAATTGATATGATTAAGTTTGGAAGGTTAGTGTAGACGAAAGAAAGTTGGAGAGGGGAAAAAAGAAATACTCCTTTTGATCATAAATAAATAAAAGCCTGGATGGGCTTTAAGGTGGGGAGGCGTTCTGAAAGGAGTTGTTTTCCGTTTCCTTGCTGTTTTTCAAGTAGTTACTCGCTCTTCGCTACATTACTACACCGGCAGAGCTTTACTTTCATGCTTCCAACATATGTATATTTGAATATAAAGGGATATAATTTATCATTAGAATTCTATTTTGATGGAAATGGGAAAGGACATCTTTTCATCTCCTCAGAATTCATGGAGTCATTTTAAATTACATTCATGACTCAGTGAGCTCGAACTTCGCTAAATCTCTCTACTAAATACACACTCGAGTGCACGCGCACACACACTTTGTCTCCCTCATTCTCTCTCATACACACATACATTTTTTATACATTATATGTGTTTAAGGGCCTGACTCTTAGCCCCTCAAGTATTTCCCCTTCTGTAATCATAATCTCTGCATAATGTCGTCCAGGTGATCAAACTACCTTCAACTGGGCTCAGCTTTTTACTAAATGCTCCCTAATGTGTTGATGCTGAATTTTGGGGGTGGTATATCAAGAAACAAGAGACTAAATAACCTATACCCTCAACGTGATATATTCTTTAAGAAAAGTGGGGGCTGCCTCGGCGATTCCGTTATTTAATGACACACACACACACACACACACACATATATATATATATATATATATAAAGCATAATCTCATTACATTTTATTTCAGTTACTTTTTTGTTTTAATATTCTACACGACACAAGATTACAATACAGGCAAATTATTATTCGGGTCATAGTCATATTTTTGTGTGATCCCAATGTGTTGTAACTACAAGCCTTAGAAGCCATTAAGTCTTTATGGCGTATTTTATGACCATGTTAATATCATTAACAAGGTTAATTGTTTTGTTATTGTGGCTAACGAATACTTAGTGGATATTAATAGGATTTAAGAGACTATGAAATTATTTTTTCCAAGTTTCAAACCAGTTCCTTTTGCGGTGCGGGTACCAATTAAATCAACCCCCAACTTATGCATATCAACCTTTGTAATGAGACGCAGCAAAGTGTTTTTTTTTCCTTTTTGTTTATTTCATTTTATAACTTACTTACTATTAGGGCCATCCGGATAGCCATTGACACGCTTCTGGAGCCCATGTTGGCTATTTATTAACTGCTCAATTTATTATTAATTTTCCATGCAATTTCATTAGTTCATTGATTTTTCTTTCTTCATCTTTAAGTTTTAAAAAAAATAAATAAAAGAAAACTCGCACCTGAATGAAAAAAGAATGAAAATGTAGAAATCCAATTTTCCCTGCCTTGGCTTAATACTGTAGTGCCTAGTACATACTCAATTTCACAGCTAACTTTATGACTAGATTATTAAGTTGGGGAAATATTCCAGTTGATTGTAGATTGGATTAATAACTGGTTTGGTGCAATGGCGATAGCAGATAGTTTAGATAAAAGGTGCATTGAGAGCTGTTCTACAATATAGGCAAGTGGAGAGAGACGTATATATTGGTAATTATGATGGCGGAAGGAAGTTCTGCTAGGAAATAGACAGAAAGGAAATGAGAGAACACTCCCTTTGACTTCAAATCTACCTCTCCTAGCAATATTCCCTCTCGTTCCAAACAGGCAATCTGCGGGCGATAAATTGAGACAAGAAAGAAACACGGGGCACTGAAATAATATTATAACTACTTGGAGAGAGAAAAAGTCCGTCACGCAGGAGCTGCGTAAACTAAGCAGATTTTCCACGTAAAGTTATACAAGAGAGAAATTTCGATACGAACAGTTACGGAAACGGCCGAACAAGCTTTCGGCAGGAACGGTTAGAAGCCACCATAGCTCGTCCGTTACACTTAATAAAATTGCAAATATCTCGGTTAATATTCAAGATAGAGAATAAATGCATATAACAATATTTATAGTAAATTTAATTTGCATTAAGATCGGTTTTGTACAATTTTTCGATTTGACCTATTGTAACGGAGATCGAATTTTCGAAATTCCATCCTCCTCTAAACCTCCCCCCCCTCACTGGTCCGATTTCAGCCGTTCACGAAATTGATCTTGCATTTTACATAAAACGATTAAATACCGAGTTTGGTGACGATTAAACAAAAATTGCGACCTAGCGGTGTTAACAGACAACTATATATATATATATATATATATATATATATATATATATATATATATATATATATATATTGAGTTTTGAACGGACCTCATTTTCATCATCTCGATGGACATTTGAAGAAATTTTTCGAAAATCGCGTCATGAGTACGACCTCAATAGCTGATTTCCCTTAAGGGTTTTTTATTTCAGTGTTATGCGCTTTCGAAGACCATTGTCTCTATCTTCAGAGCTACTTGTATGCGCTCATAGGCGCTCTTTCTCTCTCTCCAAGTACACAATATTCTTCACTTCCAGCAACATTGCTGTGAAACACTATCACTGATCCTTGAACAATTCTAGAGGCACATATCACCTATTTGTTATTTCCTCTTGTGGAAATGTAGCACGCCTGTTGGGCACTAATTACAATGCCTGCTTCGCCGATATATCAACTCAAGTAAGAAAAGAAAAGGCCTCGTTCCTTCACAGTTGTTTCTTTTTAGCGACTGAGCGCTTTCACAGAATACGCTCCATGATCAGTGCCCTCTTCAGAAAGATGTTACTGTAACCAAGGATTCCCTGTGACCCAGTGTCAACTGTCAAGGAACGAGGCTTTTTCTTTTCTTACCTGAGATAATAATTCCCTGACCATCCTGCACCTCAGAAATAATCATGGACATATATCAAGACCCGATATCCATAAACATATCAATAAACACATTTCGATTAATACCACCTAAAACACTAATAGAGGTCACAATTAAAACATAGCAAATGAACATATCCTTGAGTTTAACTTAAAATTCTAAACTCACTATGTACATTCATTTTTTTTTTAAACCAACAATTTACTTTAATCTTCATTTTTCTTGGGTATTATAACCATTGTTTCCCAACGTGTATTTTATGAGTAGACTATTGAAAGAGATAATATGAAACTTTTTAGGTGTATAATGAGAGACCCAAAATACATTTTAGGATGCATTTCCATTTTAAAGGAAAAACAAGAATTATGGCTGTTAAGTAAGTATGAAAATTCGCCGTTTTCTTTCCTTTTTCCGCTCCTTTCTAAAGAATAAGCACGTAAACGGTTTGTTTTCTTGTTATTAATTAGAAAAAATCCTGATATATTTTACACATTAACACGCATAGAAATTAACTCATAATATATAGCTAGTTTGGTAAATAAATACGATAATACGAGGTTTACTGAGCGTATTTAATATCTGTCTACAACAAGGCATATTTGTACTAACACTTTGGACTACTATGACTAATTGGTACGGGTAACATACAGGTTAACGACCTTCTTTAACCAAGTAGTGAATAAGGATTATTTAATGAGTTCATTACTAAATAAATTCCAACTGTTCAGGCGGGAATCGAATCCGCCAATCTAGGTTTCTTAACGCCTTAATTAAGCTCAAGCCCCCAATAACAAAAAAGTGAACATTAATACAAACAAATTAACATATGTAAAGAAATCATTATTATATTATATTATAATAATGTCCACTTTTTGCAACTAAGGCTGATAGAGACGGGTTATCTATATGCCACCACTCTTTTTTTACCAGGGTGGGACTAAGGATTTTATTTAATGAATTCCGTCACTAAATAAATTCCTCTGCCTAGGCGGGAATCGAACTCGCCACTCTAGGCTTACCATGTGAGATTAAGGTCAACGCTTTAAATAACATGGCTAACCTGAACCCCCGTAAAGAAATCGAAAAAAACAAATTTATGAATGGGCATTCATTTTAGATATCTATTTCTCAGTAAGCAGGCATTCATAATATAACACTTACACGATTTTTTATATAAATAACATGCATTGTTTTTCGATATCAATAAGATATTGAGGGGTACAGAATGTATGTATGTGTAAAATTACACTTATGAAGAAAACTGTTCTATCATATTCAATTTATACATCCCAGTATGTAGTGTGTACGGTTGTGTGTGAGTGCGCATGAGCGTTGTGCTCGTGGGTGAAACTAGTCCCAGTAGCCATCCATAGGGAAATATAAGCCCAATACCAGAAACTCTGAAATATTTTCTTCCTCCTAGCCCTTGATGACTGGACGGTGGTGTCGAAAGGCATTGGCCATGTGCATAAAAATAGATTTTAATATAGCGGGGAAGAAGAGGCAGAAAACGTAAGTCTATTGAGATAAGAAATTGGCACGAATTGAAAAGAAGTATGGACAAATAGGGGAAGATATATTTTAAGGGGTGTTCAAACACGTCAGGGTTTGTTTAAACACACTTTCATATTTACAAAAACTGTATATACTTGATGGTTTAATGCTAATATTGGAGAAGCAACATTCACTGTTTGTGTTGCTGTAAATTGACATTGTCTTTAAATACGCCTAACCGACTCTCTTAGTTCCTTACTCTCCATAGGAAATCTTTACAATTCACACCCACTTATTACACAAATCTACACAGTCAACACGATTATAACATAATTATGATGTGGGTACCTGGACATACTGACATAAAACAAAGTACTGACATCGGCGGACAAGCTAAGTTAGCAGCCTGAAAGAGAAGTGTGGACATTGACAGGCTGACTGCACAAGACATGAAACGTGTAATTAAAACAGATGTACTCATTGGCTACAAACTGACAACAAACTCCGAGAAATACTAGGCAACCCAAACAAAGGAAAAACTCTGGAAACTCTAACCAGACGAGATCAAGTGGTGTTGACTAGACTCAGAATCGGACATTCACTACTTACACATTCGTACCTTATAAACCGTAAAGACCGACCCACATGCACTCACTGTAACACAGTACTGACCATCAAACATCTCCTAACTGACTGCAGACTACGTGAACATCTGAACTTACCGAACAACTTCTACGAACTACTGACAGAAGGTAGCCCACATATAAACACATTCTTGAACCACTTGAAGACAACTGACATTTACAACAAACTTAAAAACTCACCTACCCCACTTATTTCTCAACGTTTTATATCTCTGTATTTTTAAACTTGTGTCTTAGACTTCCATCACCCTCATGCCAGGATTTATCTCAAAATTTATAGTTTCACATAGCTTTATTTTAACATTTCCTTAATTTTATTTCCATATATTTAATACAATGTTCTAATAATTTTGAAACATTTTTTCTTTATTTTATAATTTTAATTTAGAGAATTCAAATAAATGGTACAGAGCGACATCGCCTAGTTGCCGAGCTCTTCAAATAAATAAATACGCCTAAATGATTAAAACATGTAGATAGTCTAAAGCAGGTGTGGGCAATCTTTGTCATGTTGAGGGCCAAACTTTAGTATGCAAATACGTTCGCGGGCCGCTTTTAAAATTAGTGCATTTTAAAGTAGTGTTCATAATTTTTAACGATAGATATCAGCCATGAAATTATCCGACAATATAATTATAATACAATTTATTAAAATAACCAAATGAAATGAAAAAAATAGGTACAAAATTATAATTAAATCGTAAAATTTGGAATTATTACAAACAACGAAAGTTAAATAAGGACACCGGAAACAATGAGACAATTGAGCTGGAATTTGGGAAACTTATCCATGGATGTTTGGAATAATTCCACTGATACAAACACGTAAAGAATTTTCCAAATTATCGTCAGTCGGCCTTGTATGATGATTTGATTTATTAACTTTCATCAATGAAAAGAACTGTTCGCATTTATAAATACTGCCAAACTCACAAATCTCTCCTCATCTTCCTCATTTTGAAAAAGAAGTGTAATATTTTTGTTTTATTGGGTTTTCAAAATGTCTCGTGGGCCGGATCCGGTGGGCCGGTTGTTGCCCACATATAGTCTAAAGCAATGATGCTAACTCTGTGGGAGAAAGTGGGAGAATGTGTGTGTGTGTGTGTGTGTGTGTGTGTGTGTGTGAGAGAGTGAGAGAGAGAGAGAGAGAGAGAGAGAGAGAGACAGAGAGAGAGAGAGAGAGACAGACAGAGAGAGAGAGAGAGAGACGAAGAGAGGGGGTGGGAGTGGGGAGAGAAAGGACATGTAAATGAGCCACCAATTTTTCAATTGTCGAGCAGTAAACACTTTCAGGAGCAATATGTAAAAAAAAATGTTAATATAATAAATGGTGGGAAGAGATTGAAACGCAATTGTTCTCCGGCGATTTAGGAAAGTAAATATCGGGATATGAGCCCCACATCCTATTGGGATAAAAGAAGCGGTGATAAAAGTGAGAAATGGGCGGCATTCTATCATGAACCCCGGGTTAGTTATGAGATCCTCTGACAATATATCTCCTGTCACAATTTTCCCGTGACATTCCTTCCCATATTTCAGGGCTCGGCCCTCACCCCTCCTCAACACCCAGAATTTTAATTACAATATATGAGTTATTTTTAGTACTAATTAAAAATTGAGTAGTAAATTTCCCGAAATAGTGGAACATGGATTTGGGTCATAAATTTTCTTATATTTTATAAATCGATTTATTGTAACTCTTCTGGTATGATTTACTAATTCCACCTCAATAAAATATGAAAGTTTGAAACGACCAAAATATAAATGAAAATATTACTCTTACAATTGTTTAGAAAAACGATAAGTTTATAACGTAACTAATTGTGAACTAAATCATTTATTAATAATGCTGAGAGAAGGTGTTTGTTGTTTTAGCTAATTAAATTTTTTTTTTTATTTTTCTAAATTACGTGGGTTAAACGTGTGTAAGAGGGAATTAAATGATTCCTTGTTGCATTTTGAGTGATTTGAATTTAAACGTCTTTAGCACGTTTTAGCAGATTTCCCTCAAGGTCCATTGAGGTCGTACTCATGACGCGATTTTCGACGATTTTCTTCAAATGCCCATCGATCCTATCCAGGAGATGACGAAAATGAGGTCCGTTCAAAATTATATAAATATATATATTTGACTGTTAGCGGTCTAGCGGTCGCAATTTTTGCTTGACCGTTACGAAACTCCATATGTAAACGTACGATGTAAAAATAAAGATTAATTTCGTTAACAACTGAAATCGGCCTATTGGGAGATGGGGTTTATAGGGAGGATTTTTGAAAATTCGAAATATCTCAGGTACTATACGTCGAGTCGAAAATGTGTACTTATTGAAAAGTAAAACATCTATAAATGTTGTTATGTATATGTTTTTATTACCATTAATATTAACCGAGATATTTGCGTCTTTTAGTTTTCGGCCTTCAGTACGCCCAAATCCTACGTGGCGGACTTTTTGAATTTGAATTTGGCGCCAGTTTCACTATATAGATACCCGTAAATCTTCGCGCTTTTTCGGCCTCTTGCTCAATTCACTATTCCACTAAGGGCTGTCGTAAAGTAAGCTTGATCATCCGGTCTTGAGTGCCGTTGTTTCAGTTTCCATGTCTCTAGTCCATCGTATAAATAGTAAAAATAATCTAGAAGTTTTTCACTCTAAACCTATCTTGTAGTGGTTTTTGAAAGTGACCTTCCCTCCTGCTCCGTTCCCCTGGGGTCTGAAATTGTCTATTTTAGAAATACGGTGAAATTCCAAATTTTCCCTTGAATCTTTTCCCTTCACCTTCTTCCTTTCTCTCACCTTTCTTGCTGTGTTTCTCGGTGCAATTGATGCTAAGAGCTTAGTCATATTTATTATGATACTTTTCTTACGTTAATATTTTTACCTTACCGATTTCTGTTGTTATCTGAGCTCACCATAGCCTTATATTTATGCATTTTTTCATTGTTTATTATTATTTTTTATTCACGCGACATTTATACCACAGAGGGTTTCTTTTCTTGCAATTATTTCTCTGGGCTTACGTATTTTTTATTAGCATTCATGTTTACTTTACCCCTTGAGGTAGGCTTTTTGTAATAACTTTAGGTATTTCATTATTTTAAACTTATCTTAACATAAGGCGTTAAACATTATTACTGAATATTTTACTACCCCTATTTTTATTTCATCTGCAGAAGGCTTTCTTAGACAGAAGGAAGAAAGAATGATGGTACAAGAGATTCTAAAATGAAGGTATTCTCAGAGTTCCCCAAGGATATTTCGAAACAGACTACTCGAAAAGTAAACTCCCACATCACAAGTAATTTATTATATTGCGAAATAAAAAACTCACTGAGAATAAGAGCCGAAATTTAGCAAATGCCTTCACGAAACTTTTCTAGAGAGGACTCGTGGAGAAGTGAAGGAAAACGAAAAAGCATATGAGGAGGGTATGCAGGAGGACGTCGTGTTGCAGGAAACGGTTTAAATAGGTGACAATTTTATAAATAATCTATAAATAAAGTGTTAGTAAACTATAAAGATATACTGTAAACAGTCATTCAGAATATGAATAAATAAAAAAAAATAACGACTTAAAAGACATGAAATAGAGAGTAGTAATTTTGAAATTTAGGGAGTTAAAAACTAGAGACAGAAGGCAAAGAATAAGGAAGCTGTACAATAAAAGAAGAATACAGTGTAGAAAATAACACAGTTAAAGAATTTAGTTCAGTGAAATGTATTTAAGTTTGGTGAAATAAATTTTTAAAGAGGCAGTAGGTATTTTATCTTTATAATATATAATAACGATATGCAAAATTTTATTTTCGATATCAGGCATATGCAACTACGAGAACAGTATAGAATATTTGGATGTTGAACAACTTTTGAAATGAGAAGAAGAATTGGAGAGTTTGGTACTGTAAGAGATAGATAAACATTGTTGAATAGGATTTTCAAAGCTTTTCTATGATTGTTGATTCTTCTAAGTTAGGCTGTGCATTACTAATCTAATATTCGGGGTAAAATGAGTATTTTTATTCATAGATACGATTTTTAGTACTACAATTGATTGAAATTTAAATATTAGTGGAGGTGTGTTTTTTGGTTATTGAAATATTATAGATGGATTTATAAAAGGACATGTAGTGGTAGGTATTGGGTTCTTGATTTTCTGAAATTTAAGGGGAAGGAATTTTCTTGAAAGGGGATGTTTACATTGAGGAATGAAATTGTGAAATCGGATATTTTCCAGGAGAATGGAGTTGAGGGGGAGTTTGAGTTGAGGTTTTCAAGGAATATTTCAAGGGAAGCGGAGAGGGCTGGAGGTTGAGCCATAAGAGGCAAATGCCGTCGATGGAGCGGGTTTAAGAGTTTGGCATGGGAACAAGTTCATTTATAAGTTTCCCTTAAAAAAATATGATCATGAAGAAGTGACCTGCCCATGCCAGAAATTTGTAAGAAAATGATACACTTCGGATGATAGGTGTAACATTTTACTACAAATTGAAGAAGGAGATTGAAGCGGTCGCAATTTTTGTTGGATCCTTACCTATCTCCATATTTCATCGTTTTATGTAACAAGGAAGATCAAGTCCATTAATGGCTGAAATCGGACTAGTGGGAAGGGGAGGGTTTAGAGGGAGAATCGTGAAGAGGTGACCTGCCCTTGCCAGAAATGTTTAATAAAATGTTACACTTATCATCCAAAAAAGAAGACATTTTGTCCAAAAATGAACTTCTGGCGATATCTAACAAAATTTACAAAATTGTGTGAAAAGAAGTTTCTGGATAAAAAATCATTCTGTAATTTTCACGTTCTGTCTTTGTGATCGTTTGAGTTATAAAAACAATAGAAATATCAAAAATCCGTCCACTTTACAGATATAATGAATTACGGATAACCACGGCGGATTTTATACAGCTTCTTTATTTTAATGTAACTCCTAAGAACACATTTTTTAGTTTTCCAAATTGATAAAATATTTTTTAACTGAAATTAACACACTCATTTTAATTACATTACTCAACTTTTTTTACTCATTTTATTTTGAAAACTTTGTATTGTTCTAATATATATGTATCTTGCTAACTGCTTATGCTTGATTAGGGGTATTATCCAAAACCTAATAATTCAATAATATATTCACTATTTGGCTATACATACTACTTAACTAATATTATTTACAACAAATATATCCGACATATTGACAACCTAATTTTCCATAAAAATGTGTTTGTTGTTTTTGTTTGAAAAGGTAACTACTTTTTAAAGACATTTTGGTTGTATAACAGCAAGTCCAATAATTTATTAAGATAATATTTTAAAAAAAAAAATAATTTTATTATTAACAATTACAAACAATGGGTATTAACCCTAAACACTGGGACGGGTAAAGGTCAAAATATTGTGCAAAGTAAAGCCTTGCTAAAAAAATTCCATCACCATTCAGCCTCAAATCAATTCCCGGGCGAAGCCGGGTATCTGAGCTAGTTTAATTATATTTCCGAATAAGTACGTCACGCAGGGGCAACGTAAACTAAGCAGATTTCCCACATGAAGTATAACAATAGATAAATCTATACACCGGTAAACACAACACCACCATGAATATTAAGTGAATAATTACAAACGTAATTATAGAATAAGAAACCTCCCGACGGAAAGCATCTAAAGTGTAAACAACCAGTTCTGCCAACTTCTTACCAGAAAGAAAAAAAATTACTTTAATATATCTGAATATAACATATTAATTTGATTGAAAACTATTTACGATATCCAGTACTGTATTTTATAATGAATCAGAATAATTATTATCTCATCAATCAAATTTTAGTAGCCCAAAAACTAAAGGGGGGGGGGTGGTCACCAGAACATATTAGCATGTATCTCGTATAATAAATGTCTCTTGAAAATAATATTTGGTGTTTAAGCTACGAATGATGTGGTTTATTACATAACCGGGTATTGTTAATGCTACATGAGTAGAAGTGGTGGTTTGCTGAAGGTTGAAAATTGAAAAATGCAAATACCTCGGTTAATATTCAAGATAGGGAATAAATGTATATAACAATATTTATAGTACATTTCATTTTCCATACGATTAGTCCTATACATATTTTTGGTCTGACGTATAGTAACGGAGATAATTCCAATTTTCCAAATTCTCCACCTCTAAACCCCCCCCCCACCGGTCCGATTTCAGCCGTTAACGAACTTGATATTTATTTTTACACAAAATGACTAAATATCGATTTTGGTAACGATTAAACAACTATTGCGACTGCTAGAGAGGTAGCAGACAAATATATATATATATATATATATATATATATACAGTTTTGAACGGAACTCATTTTGGTCATCTCCTAGGTAGGATCGATGGACATTTGAAGAAAAATTTCGAAAATTGCGTAATGAGTACGACCCGTAAGGGAAATCTCCTAAAAACCTTCAAAGCGAATTTTTTCTTGTTGATGCGTGGGTGGAAAACATTTAAAATGTGTAGTTTTAGACATAATAAGAGATGATATTGTTCTGAATTAATTTCTTAACATAAGCAGAATTCCGATTTTCATATTTCCCAATGTAGTCTGACTTTCCAAATATTTCAGAAAACAGCTAAAACTAATATGACCAATAATTATTGTGTAAATAGCTCTAAGTTAAGATTTAATCATATGTTTATGTAAATTGAGCTTATTATAAATCTTATATTATAATAACTTATTTTTTTCTAAGACTTATTCTCGCCTGTATGTAATGATGAACTTAGAAAATGTTGCCCACTACAACTTGTAATCTCAAAGAATATTCTTTTGTAAAGCCCTTTCAAAATTATACAGGCGAGAACAAGTCTTAGAAAAAAAATAAGTTAATATACAGTTTGTGATCTAATTAAACAGATAACTTTTTTTTAAATATTAACTTAATAAATTATTGGACTTGCTGTTACACAACCAAAATGTTTTTAAGGAGTGGACCGATTCAAAGAAAATCACCATTATATAGTTTATGGAAAATTAGGTTGTCAATATGTCGGATATATTTGTTGTAAATAATATTAGTTAAGTTAAGTAGTATGTATAGTCAAATAGTGAATATATTATTGAATTATTAGATTTTGGATAATACCCCTAAACAAGCATAAGCAGTTAGCAAGGTACATATATATTAGAACAATACAATGCCAGTTTTCAAAATAAATTGAGTACAAAAAGTTGAGTAATTGTAATTAAGATGAGTGTGTTAATTTCAGTTAATGTCATTTTAATGAGTAATTAAAATGAAGATGTTCTTTACATGTTTGATATTTCTATTGTTTTTATAACTCAAAAGATCACAAAGACAGAATATGAAAATTACAGAATGATTTTTTATCCAGCAACATCTTTTCACACACTTTTGTAAATTTTGTTAAATATCACCAGAAGTTCATTTTTGGACAAAATGTCTTCTTTTTGGATATGTGTAACATTTTATTACACATTTCTGGCAAGGGCAGGTCACCTCTTCACGATTCTCCCTCTAAACCCTCCCCTTCCCACTGGTCCGATTTCAGCCATTAATGGACTTGATCTTCCTTGTTACATAAAACGATGAAATATGGAGATAGGTAAGGATCCAACAAAAATTGCGACCGCTTCAATCTCCTTCTTCAATTTGTAGTAAAATGTTACACCTATCATCCGAAGTGTAACATTTTATTAAACATTTCTGGCAAGGGCAGGTCACCTCTTCACGATTCTCCCTCTAAATCCCCCCCCCCTTCCCACTGGTCCAATTTCAGCCATTAATGGACTTGATCTTCCTTGTTACATAAAACAATGAAATATGGAGATAGGTAAGGATCCAACAAAAATTGCCACCGCTTCAATCTCCTTCTTCAATTTGTAGTAAAATGTTACACCTATCATCCGAAGTGTAACATTTTATTAAACATTTCTGGCAAGGGCAGGTCACCTCTTCACGATTCTCCCTCTAACCCCCCCCCCTTCCCACTGGTCCAATTTCAACCATTAATGGACTTGATCTTCTTTGTTACATAAAACGATGAAATATGGAGATAGGTAAGGATCAAATAAAAATTGCGACCGCTAGAGCGTTAACAGACACCCACACACGCACACACACACACACACACACACACACACACACATATATATATATATATATATATATATAATTTTGAACGGACCTCATTTTCGTCATCTCCTGGGTAGGATCGATGAACATTTGAGTAACTTTTTCCAAACTCGCGTCATGTGTACGACCTCAATAGCAGATTTCCCTCAAGGGAAATCTGCAAATATAAAAAAGAGAGCTTAATTTGATAGAAATTTAGTCACAAATAAATAAATTTGAGGAGTAATGAAGCTAATACAAATATTTTATTGAATCATCTGAATTCTTAGTCATAATAAGCAATATGAAGGGATATGGCCTCTCAAAGATGGGCCTGTCTCAAATTAGTAATAAGGCATTTTTGTCTTATTCAACATTAATTTCAAATTATTTATTAACGCCCACTCTTTTTGCAACTATAGCTAATTGGGACGGGTTATCTACAGGTCACCATCCATTTCTAGCCTTCTAGGACTAAGAATTGTATTCAGTGAGTCCGTCACTAAATAAATTCCCTATTGCCCAGGCGTGAATCAAACTCGCCACTCTAGGTTTACCATGTGAGATTAAAGCCAATGCTAACCATAAAGACATTGATAAATAATTTTATAACACCATTATTCAAAATGTTTGAAGATAAATCGTGAAATCTTTTTAAACGCTTGAATAGTTTTATTTTATACATTTCTATAAGCTATTAAGTTATTTCTTTTTTATTACAATTGAGATTGAAATTTATATGAAATTTTCTGCTGTACGGAATAATATATTAAAAGGGGATTTACTAAAGAATTACATTGAATTCTGTATAAAAGGGAATATATCTAGTTGAACCACGGTCCAACTAATCATAGTGAGTACAACATAAATCTCTTGGAATGGGCTGCATAGTACGTGCTTTAACTCTGTCTCTATAAAGAACCAATGAAAAAAACTCGTTTATTATGAGATGGACGGCCAAAATCACTAGAGAACAGACCATTAAAAGATGGTGGGATTGCTCTGTTCTTCAGTCTTCAACTCAATCAGTTTGTGAAATGAACTAGAAACTTATGGAAATACTCAAGGTAATAAATACTTAGTTGAATCAGCACAATGTAATTTCCTCACCAATCCCTTCTCTTTTATAAGTACCAAAATTTAAAAAAATAAATATCTAATTATCATGAAATAATCGGGTATTTTCTGAAACATTATTAATAAAGCAAGAGAATTGGAAATTGGATTTTGAGCCGTATGAGTACCCATAATAAAGTAAGTAAATTTATCAAATTCAAGTTCGTTTAACGGAATAATCGTGAATATATCAAACAAACAATATTATTAATTTTTGAGATTCATTTCAGTAACTTTTGAATAACAAAGCATTCTGTTGCTTTGCGCCACAGAAAACACTGCTACTGTGTTGTGAATTGTTTAAATTGTGACTGAAGCTACTGTATTAAGGAATAAGAAAATAGTGAAGAATGGAAAAATAAATTTTTATATTCTCAATTTCATGAGTTATATCAAACCTGTAAAGCAATGGTTTGCTGAATTCAAATTATGGTAAATAAGGGCAGTGATACTTTTGGTTGATGTGGTAGAATGTTTATTTTCTAAAAGTCTGATATCGCAGTGTAGAGATCATTGTTAGCAGTTTTTCCTGAAGGAAAATCAGCTGTATGAGTTGTGCTCGACGAAATTTTCAAAAAAGAAATAATAAAAATTATGGTGACAATGTTTCATCTAATTCTGAATTAAGTGGCATTAATCCTCAAATTGATAAAAGACCTGGAATTCAATAAACATTCAGCTGCAAAATCCAATTATCCAATTACTTATGTGATTATAAATCACAAAATAAAACTTTTAGGGAGGGTTGTTTGAATTTATTTTGCAATTAACTCATTAGTCTGCAGTTCCACCATCTCTAAAAAAAGTCCATGACGCAGGGGTTACGTTAACTAAGCAGATTTCCCACGTGCGCCACGTATTTGCATTTATCTTAAAACTAAAAAGTTTAATGAGAACAATATTTGGTATTTAAGCTTCAAATAAAGTACTTCATAACATAATAGGATATCGTTAATATGAGATGAGTAGGAGTGGGATCTTACTGAAACTAAAAAATGCAAATATCTCAGTTAATAATCAAGATAATGCAAAAATGTACATAACAACATTTATGGAACATTAAATTTGCAATAAGATTGGTTCTATACAAGTTTTCGATCCGAAGCATAATAACGGAGAAATTAAGAATTTACGAAATTCTCCCCCTCTAGACAGCCAACCCCTGACCCTGGTTCGATTTCAGCCGTTAACGAACTTGATCTTTTTTTTTGTATAAAATGATTATATATCAAGTTTGGTAACGATAAGATCAAAATTGCGATCGGTAGAGTGGTAACAGACAAATATATATATATATATTTTAGAAAGGAACCCCTTTTCGTCATCTCCGGGGTAGGATCCATGGACATTTGAAGAAAAATTTCTGCTAAAAGGTGGTGACCTGAAGATTATCAATCCCTATTAGCCATAATAGTAAATTTACATTTAACCTGTGTTTGTTGACCTAGGTTTGACAGGTTATCTACTGGTTAAAAGCAGAGATAGGAACAGAGATTTCGTTTAGTAAGTTTGTCACTAATTCAGTTCGAATTTCCCTAGCAGAAATAGGATGCACGGTTAAAGTTTTTTATTGAGAATTAAGACATAAATACGTCTTAATGCCCCTGTACACCTAGAGCCTCTTTATAAAACTAAATTAAAATCTTTTGACTTAAAATTAAATAATTATGATGTATTTCTAATATATCAAAATAACTAATTTTACTTTAAAGTCCTTGAAGGATCTAAGCCCCAGTCAACACATTTGGTGGTCAATCCCCACTTTCTTAACCAGGCACGTATACAGCATGTATAAATGAGTTATATGAATTGGATTTAGAGGGGTGAATGTTTATTGAATTCCAGGCATTTTATGAATTTGAATTGCCGCTTAATTCAGAATTAGATGAAACATTGTCACCATAATTTTTATTGTCTACACCAAGAATTGAAACTATTATTGATCTACTGAGACCTCCGATGTTTAAGGTAGATTAATTACATTAAGTAATACTGTTTTATGTGTTTGTTTAATGAACCGGCAGAAAACCAACAGATTCTATGACAGACAAACTTTTACATAGGTTTATAGCCTAAAAAAAGGACGATTCCTTTTAAACGGTCCAGTAACGAACAGGAGAGGTTAGAGTTTCTTTAGATAGATGCTTCTTGAATAATATATTGGATATATATAGAATAATATATCCTGCGAAAAATGAATCACAAATACGATTGTCATAACCAACATTTTTTATACAATAATATTGATTAATAATAATTTTATTATTTTATGAGGGAAAAAATTGCTTACACATCCCAAGACTCGAATCTGGGCATTCTGCTTATGGCATAAACTTTACCACCTCAGCTACACTACGGATTCTGACTTCTGTTGAAAAAAACTCTTCACTTCTTAAATTAATTTAAAATTAACTCTGCGTCGTCCTTTGTCAATCATTTAAAGATGAACAATAATTGAAAATTAACGGATTTAAGTAGAATACCCCTATCAAGTGTAAAAACTAAATTTAATTTATTTTAAGAAAAATCTTTTTGAATTCGTTCTAAAAATCAATGACATGTCTATAGCATCAATATTTTCATTTAAACGGTTTAGATACCAAAATAATATTACTAAAAAAAGGAATTTCACCTATTCGTTGCTGACCAATTTATTTTCGAATATTATAGAGGTACTTTACTTTCAAAGATTGAGAAATTTTCTAATCCTTATAGAGTAAATTACGAGTTATCAATGTAAATCACTCTAAATGTATTTCACCACAACCATACATTAAATTTAATACTTGAATTTTTGTAATTTTTGCAGATTTCCCTTAAGGGAAATCAGCTATTGAGGTCGTACTCATGATGGAATTTTCGAAATTTCTCTTCAAATGTCCATCGATCCTACCCAGTAGATGATGAAAATGAGGACCGTTCAAAACTGTATATACATCTATATATATATATATATATATATATATATATATATATATATATATATATATATATATATATATATATATTTGTCTTTTACCGCTCTAGCGTTCGCAATTTTTGTTTGATCGTTACTAAACTCGATATTTAGTAGTTTTATGTAAAAAGAAAGATCAAGTTCGTTAACGGCTGAAATCGGACAAGTGGGAGGGGAGGTTTAGAGGAAAGGATTTTCGAAAATTCGAAATATCTTCGTCACTATACGTCGGATCGAATAATTGTACAGAATCAATCTTATTGCAAATTAAATTTACTGTAAGTATTGTTATATACATTTATTCTTTATCTTGAATATTAACCGAGGTATTTGCATTTTTATTAAATCAGGGCGGCTAACGGACGATAGTGACTTTCCTGCCAAAAGCTAGTTCGGCCGTTTCCTTGACTGTTCGGCTCTCGTGAAATTTCTCTATTGTAAAACTTCATGTGGGAAATCTGCTTAGTTTACGCAGCCCCTGCGTGACGGACTTTTTTTTATTTTGCAGTTTGTAAAAATCTACAT
Organism: Riptortus pedestris; assembly: GCA_019009955.1. Taxonomy (NCBI): domain Eukaryota; kingdom Metazoa; phylum Arthropoda; class Insecta; order Hemiptera; family Alydidae; genus Riptortus; species Riptortus pedestris. The sequence goes on along the minus strand of CM032229.1, from coordinate 129,876,458 downwards.
AGATTTCATCTTAATCTTTGAAGTAATTATGAGTTGCCACGCTTGTCCAAAATACGATACCGTCATTAATTTCAATAAATACATGTCCAAAACGAAGAAGTTATATCATATCAAATTAGAAAGGATGAATTAATAGGTTTAATTTTTTTTGTTTCAGGAGCAGTATACAGGGTTATAAGACTTCAAGGCAATCCAACCAGAGACATTAAATAAAGCTTTTTATTTATTTTTGGTAAAATGTACTTGTTTATTTGCATAGTTTATAGAACAAATTGTTCACGAAGGGGGATTAATTGTTATAACGTACAATTATTAAATGAATTCCACAATGGGAAATGCCATTTGGAGGTGTTTTCTGTCTAAGCAAGTAATGTTCTAAATGCGGATTAAAATGATAGATATGTCATAATTGGAGGGTGATAAAATGACCTAAATTGGGGCATTGTGGAGCGATTTATAGGAGGTTCTCTCTAGGCCAATAGGAATTTCAGCCAGCCACCCCTGCCACATGGATCAATGACGTCATGCAAATCTGACAGCTGCCAACCTTTTCATTTTTTACCCCCTCCCCCTCTCTGCCTTTTCCGCTTACCACTCCGGAGCACATTTATCAAACAAAATATAACCTCGATATTTTAGTCAAATTTTCATTGGGCTAGTGCTTATTTTTATTTTCCTTTTTTTAAGTGCGGTTTTACAGTACCGAGCACGGTTCAAATTATTTAGAGTTGGAGAAGCCGCAGTCTTCTTAGTGTAGGTAGTAAATTTATCGAAGCTGAGTGACTCGTATGGCGATGCAGACGTATGTGTCTGTTGTAGGACAAAATGACTGTGATTATCTTTTGATGACCAAATCCACTGACTTATTTCTGTAGAAACTAGAATCAAGGATTTTTTTCCCACATGTTATGAATAATTCTAATAGCGTGATTTTTTTCAACCCATGCACATAATTAATATTTTAAAAGTTTCATCTTGTGTATATGTTAGTCGCTGTGTTTGTTTTCATGAGTTTTAGGTCTAGTATATACGTCAGAGAAATTAAATCATTTTGAAGTAGTAAATGTTTTAACTGTGGTCAAATGAAACATGTATATATTGTTAAAAAGCACCTCAAGCCTTCAAACGTATTCATCTCTCATTGTTCAAGTCATTGTATGTTGTTGGTGTTATTTAGACGATATCTCTACAAATCAACATTATTTTCTAGCCAGGGGGAGAAAGAAGAGCCACAAATAGGAATAAAAAAAAATCATATACCAACAAGGGAAACTTTACCATCACTAATAAGATTAGTACAAGTACCTCAAATCTCATTGCCAGTTGTAGTCCTTTATAGTACTGTCTATATTAACCAGAAAAATTTTAGTATAATAAGTATTCACAAATGAGGTATATAAAGATAGTGATAACAAAATAATACTTGTTGGACATATAGAAGACAAAAACAGATTCATAAAGTAAAGCATTCGGAGAAGAACGTTGAAAACTATGACAGATCAAGCTACTTTTCGAATGTTAACTTTGTATTTCCTGAATAAATAATTGTAGAAGGCCACTACTTGGTAACCTATGTTTTTGTATTCGTACCTAGTTGTTGACAGGAAGTGTTTGAGGATGAAGTAGAACAGTAGTGTCAAGCTAGCAGAACCCAGACATCGACTGACACAAAAGCACTTGGTCATGAAGAGACTCGCAGTAAAAAAAAAAAAAAATAAAAAAATAAAAAAAAACACACAACAACACAATTTCATAACACTTTGATGGGGGAAAAATAGTATTTTGTTACTCTACTTTGAACTAGGGTTGAATTGACGAACAAAACAAAAATAGAGCAAAACCAATTCTACATCAAGTGACCATGTCATAGTTGTCATCATCAAAGGGTTAATTTTTCACAGAGAATTCACAATCATTATTCATGAGATGTTGGGGCTATGATTCGAGTCCCAGCGGGCCAATCACCTCCTGATTGGGTGGGCGCTGAATTTTATAGAGGTTAGCGAATGCCTCCGACCACTCAATACTTCATCTGTAGTCCATTTCACTGATTGCCTAATCTATATCCACTCACACTCCACTTGCCCCTTTTATTCTCTACAACTCTCCAATATACCGGCATTATCGACGGTTCATAGTCATCACTTTTGATTTTCATTATCATAGTGCTAACAATAATAGTCAAGTTGAACCTGTGATTGTATGACGTTCAAGAATGTTATAATTTTGGTTAGCACAATTGGAAAATAGTCTGCAAAAACCAGAAAGCTTCAACTTATTTTTAGTATTGTCCTTGCAATATAGGTGGATTCGGAATGAAAAAATGGTCTAAGTATTCCGTTAATGAATGACTCTGCTGTCGTTCATTACAACTACTACGTAGCTCCAAACAATAACTTAACAAATATAACGTGTAATTTGTGATTTTAAGACGTTGTAGTCATTTCTTTATATCTTAGTTTCCTACGGTGTGCATTTTTGAATGTTTTTTAATATACTCACTGGTTTCATTTTATTTATATAACTATAAAATACTCCATTTATGAAATAATCAATTATACAGCTCTCCACCCAAAGTTAATATTTTGTGAAGTTCTTTATGACATTTGGCTTTCATAAGTAATTTTAGCGAATTTGTCAAAGAGATGATCATGCTCCCCATAAGGAATATAAGTATTTTAGGACCCTGATATAATGTAAAATTGGATGAAGCAATAGTTACAGTTATGTTATGATAATAATAGTAAATATTATGATATATTGCCACACTTATCATAGATTGTATAATTTTATGTAGAAAATGTATAATTATTTTATAGGATTATTAAAAGATGAATAAACGTCATAAAGAACTAAATAAAATATTAATTTTGGGTGGAGAACTGCATACTCGGTTAATTCCTATATGAATTTATGTACCCACAAAAAATAAAAATTACTGATTTGAATAATATAAAATACTTTTTAATGGTTCGAGTAATTTATATTTCCTGCTCAAATCCCGATAGAGTGCTTTTAGCAGAGTTTCCTTAAGCGAAACCAGCTACTGAGGTCGTACTCAAGACGCGATTTTCGAAAAATTTCCCAAAAGCCCATCGATACTACCCAGAAGATGATGAAAACGAGGTCCGTTCAAAATTGTAAATATACATTGGAAACTTCGAAATACACATATATTTTATGTTATATACATATTTTCTCCAAGATTAACATTAAACTAGATTTTCGAAATTATTAATTTTCAGCCTTCTGTTTTAGCCCTCACTCTTACTCATGTCCTAATAAAAATAAGCTGTTATAATATGAACCTCTTTATTCTGATATAAAGTCTAAATATTGTTTCCAAGGGACCTTTCTTATGCGAGGTACATGCAAATTCGTTGTGCGAAGACGTCATCAATTAAGGTTTTTACGTTCTTGTTTAGAAAATGGTCGTTTGATCAATACTATACTCGATATTTATCCGTTATATTCAACACTAAAGATCATATCTTTGACTTACAAAAATCGGAAATCGAATTGTGGGGGGTTAGAGAGGGGGTAAATTAGAAAGTCCAAAATATCCCCGTTATTATTTTCGGATCATAAAATGTTTTAGAGTCAGTCTTGTTAAACTATTAAAGCTGTACAATTGTTGTTCTATGCTATTCTTCATGACTCAAGTACTAAGAGAGTTATTCATACTTTCTTGTTTTCCTACAGTAACACTCTCCCCAGCCCCTTCTACTCATCTTTTTTTTTTTTTTTTTTTTTTTTTTTTATTTATGAAACAGAGAGTATGTGGTGAGGTGAGATAAAGTGTGTCATAGCAGCACGCACGTGGTAAATCCTCTAAGTTTACGAAGCACCTCCGTGACGGCCTTTTTTATTTAGTTTTCTAAAAAATCTAAGCAAAATCTCACCCAGTCTAATGTCGATTGAAGGGAGTATTAATATTGTGTCTAGAACACACTCTATATATTAGTAGTCTATCTAGTTTTGGACTAGTTACCACCCTATAGAAAGATGACAGACATCACGTTGGGCTTATCAAAAAATTTTGGGTCCGGTGTTCCTTCACCAATTTCGTGAAATCAGCTGACCCATTGATTCTGACTCCATAATTTGAGTAAAGTAATGGTAAAGGGTGTAAAAAATGAAACTAATTGGACAGATAGTATAATACATATTTATCACTGATATTTACTAATGGGAAAGAGGGGAAGGCCGAAGGGTTACAGGTATGTATTAATACATTTTAATATGGGGACTTTTGCAAATTATGTACTAATATACTAATATTTTAATTAAAATACATAGTCTTCAAAGTAATATCATGAATAGTTTAAGATTTGTTGTTGAGATTTGTAATAACAGAAGTTGAGGTGTCATCAAGTACTCTCCCATTTTATAAAATGTTTATAAATTTGAGAAAATCAGAGGCCAGTTTTATTTGAAATCTTAGAAACTTTAGTTTACAACACTGCGAAGCTAGCCGATGTAGTCTCAGGCATTATATTCCTTTTTTAAAAAATATTTAATGTATTTTCTCAGCACTTTATTCGTTTTTAAGGCGGAATACACCTACTATAAGTACTTAATAATTTTTAAAGTGTAACATGAAAAACACGCCCTGTAACACCGGGAAGGAGTTGGTAAGTAAATTTTCCTCCTTCTCCCACGAGTTTGGTGAGCTGTTCTACTACGGAAATGTAACTTTGCTAATGAGCCTGACGTCATTGACGTTCATGTTATATTTTAACAACCTTCGAACTCCAGCTTAGTATGCCATACATTAACATTCTGGTGATTCATGAATCACTGGTGAACCCTAACTTAGGACAGCTATCATATGTGCTGCAAACTACAAGAAATACATCATCTATAAAGAAATATAAAAATTATATAGATAATACGTATATATATATATATATATATATATATATATATATATATATTTAATTTTCTATAATATTGCTTCTATACACAATTTTTCGAGCAGACGTATGATAACCCCGAAGACATTTTCGAAATTACTCCACCCTTGGTCCAATTTTAGCCTTTAATGAACTTGATCTTTAGTTTTATATAAATATCGAGTTTATATTTATTATATATCGAGTTTGATTATAGTGAAATATAAAAAAAATGCGAGTATATATATATATATATATATATATGGTGTTGTTGTTTTGGGTACTCCTAATGTAAACAAAGGAACTACAGTGATGTACAATCATTTTTAAATATCTTTAGTCTTGTACCTATATTTTTTAGCCCTGAAGAAGAGAAAATAAATATTCTCGAAATGTTGGAATGAACTAAGACTTTTTCACCAACACTGACCAAAACTCCAAAAAACAACAACACCATATATATATATATATATATATATATATATATATATATATATATATATCTATATATATATAACCTGGTCGGAAACAACAACACTATTAAACGAAACTATGCAGGTGGAAAAATGTGCTCCTTTTACAAATAACTACTACGTAATTAGTTTAAAATTAATTAATTCTGAGAACAGAAAGTTTCTCTTGTAGTAAACATTTTTTGGATAATTTGAATTTATTTATTTAATTTCAAAAAACTATTCTTTGCCCTTAGATTTGTTTCAAAGATAATTTTGTGGGCTATAACTTTTATGTCGTAACAGTTAAAATGTGCCGTTTCTGAAATAAAGATTTGTGCATTGTACAGAATCAATCTTATTTAATATGTAATGTCCTATAAATGTTGTTATGTACATGTTTTTACTGTTTTCATTATTAACCTTGATATTTGCATTTTTTTAGTTTTCAGCCCTCAGTGAACCCCAACTCCTTCTCATGTCACATTAACATTAAGCTGTTATATTATGAAGCAAATTATTTGAAGCCTGAATATCAAATATTGTTCTCATTTAACTTTTACGTTATGAGGTAAATCCAAATACTTGACGCACGTGGGAAATCTGCTTGGTTAACGCCTCTGCGTGACGGACTTTTTTTATAACCTGCTAAAGTGAGTCTGCTAACCAACCGAACCTTTATTTTATTTAGATACACTCACTGTATGCAGTAGGTCTGAAGCGGGTAATAGCATCTCGAAAATGGACATTTCCTAAGAAACAGTTCGTCGTGAGTAATTTAGATACAATACAAAAATATACCCGTAAAGTAATACATTAGAATAGCCATTTTCCTTGTTATTTAAGGAAGAGAGTAGGCAATTTCCTGGGAATTCCTTTAAGAGAAGAGTCCACCGAACCGACTGGTCACGGCCCCACTACAAACTCTACGGGAATATAAATGCTTTTGGCTTGCTCCTCTTGTGACTTGGAAGGCTATTTGCTGAATAACAGCGCCCTATTTACTAGTAAATACTACCAGCCTCTCTACAAAGTGTTCTAAGAAAATGCCACCAGAATACTAAGATAAATTATTTTGCCCAATCACGTCTTAAATGTAAAATGTTATGGTGCAAATCCGAGATTTCAGAAAGAGTCAGGGGAGTTATTGAATAAAATATGAAACAAAAAAGTTTACTTGTAAAGTAACATTATTCCATCAAAAATTATACATATAAAATAGGCCACTAACTTACACTTAGATTAATATTTATTTATTTATTTATTAACGTCCACTTTTTGCAACTTAGGCTAATCGGGACGGGTTATCTACAGGTTTAGATTAATAGAACTAGTTAGTATATCTAAAGGAAAATTAGCTATTGGGGCTGCACTAACGATGTTTCTTTTGACACCTTTCCTTTCAATTTCTGATTATACTTCATAGTGGATTCACAAATATTGGGTCATGTGAAAGCGAGTGAGTGCGTGTATGGCGTTTTCTTAAATCTAAATTCTCTTTTTACATCCTTCTACGAATTAAAGGACGTATTGTACCCTCTGAAGTGTTTGGTTATCAGATTTCTATGGAATTATCCGTTATCAAACGGAACGTTGACATCATACGGGCAGAGTGTTTAACTTGAGAGATGAGGGCTCATATTCCTCTGGCTTAACAGTCCAGTTTTGTTCCTATTATTTAGTTGTACCTTCAATGTTAGCAAACTAAATATTTAAACGTTTTGTGTAAAACTAAATGTTGAGTTCATTCATATCTGATATTTGTTAGAAGTTGTAGATATATCCATTCTTATATCTCACATTATATATAACGTGCCAATAATTTTACAACCTTTGTTGTGTTTGATACCTGTCTCCAAGTAAGCAGGAAACCTCTCTCACAACTGGCCAAGTATAAAAAATATGAGATAGATGGAATGTTTTAATGACGAAATAGGGGACGGCCGGAAGTTATTGCTTGTTGTAGTTAGTTGTTTAGTAGGATTTTAAATGTTAGTAGGTATTTACATTTTTTAAGGTGAAAAGATGATGATACTGAGGATAGAATTGATGAACGGGCATTATTAGAAGTGTAAAAAGAAGAAAATACCTCGCATGTTGAAAATTGACGATGCAGTCGAGCACCCTACATAGCGTAGAATTGTGAGTCTTACGAAGTATGTGAAGTACTTTCCTCTGCTGAACTTGGTGTGGTCGGTTCACACATTTTCAGTCCCACTACTGGTCTAGGCAATTCAGCCAACCATTGAACAAGTCTACAAAACTTGAATGCTCACTAGCTAGGTGTCTTAATCAGGAATCACAATTAGTCCCGATCTCCAAGTCTAACTTTGATCTCTAGCGTGGGTTTCGAGTTTCTCTTATTCACCAGCAGATAGTGTGGAGGCGTTCTCTTCTGAAGGGGCGCGCCTAGATGAATCCCCGTTGATGAGCCATATGAGACTTTAGGGAAATGAAGCGGGTCTGTAATTAAGTAAAAATAAAAATACAGGCATTCTAGACGCAACAATCTGTAATTGATGTTATATGATTTTTGGCATTTCAAATGTTATTTGTACTTTTTTCTTTTCACCATAATTTTATATACTAACAAAAGTGTTTAGTCTGAAAACCACGAATTGCACATATCGACATTACTAAGGCATAAATAAGGTATATGAAAAGAAAGTCTGTCAAGCAGGGGTTGCGTAAACTAAGCAGATTTCCCATGTTCTGGTACAGCACACTTGTGACATATTTCTATGTAAAAAAAACAACGATGAGATGAAAGGGCGCGGCGAGGTAGGGGGAGGTTACTGCGGGCTGAAAAAAAGACGGAATATTAAGTCGGATCGAAAATTGTACATAACCACCCTTATTGCAAGTTACATTACCTATATGTGCAATTCGTGGTTTTCAGACCAAACTTATCTATTGATACATAAAAGTTACTGATTGACTAAAAATATTTCACAAAGATATGCCTCAGATCATCAAGTCAGATGAAATATGCAAGTGGGCAAAAGATATATTTTTAATACATAACTCGGAATTCTACATTGATCTATTGCTATTCTTCAAGTTCAGAAACGATATCTACAAGCATATTTTGTTGAAAACAAGGATGAAATTTGTCCTCTTTTTTAATTTATTTTTTTCAGAATACATTTTAAATATTAAGAGCATTGAAAAGTTAAATAATGTATTATTTTTAGAAAATTATTTAATTAATATCATTTAATATAATTTTTGTCCGTTGTTTCTTGGTGTTGACGACTTATACTTTCATAAAATTATTGTATATATAGTTATTAATAAGCTTATCTTAATTTTCTACTGAAGTTAAGTGTTATGAAAGTCAGTCAACAAATGGCTGGACCCCATGATAACGTTATGTATTTATGCCAATAAATTATTATCTTATATATCTTCTATATATATAAATGGATGTTTTTTTTTTTATGTCCTTCATAGAACCGTAAATGACTGAACCGAAGTTTATGAAACTTCGTATGTATATTACTACTAAAACAGGTTAAGTTTCTGCCTGTATTAATATTCTCTGAGGCGAACAGGAGTGGGGGCTATAAGGGAGGCCTGAAATTAAAAATAGCGATATTTCGCCTCCTATTGGTTTTTCGGCAAATAGACACATAACAAAAATTATTTATTTTGTTATTTAGTGTAACTTTTGTAATATACCCTTGCGTCGTATACCTAAGTATAAATGAGTTAGACGCTAAAAACTATAAATCAACAATTTCAGATGGCACAAAAGACTCAACCGAACTGAATGAAACTACGTATGTGATTTGGTATTAACACTTCCCTGATTATAAACTACATTAAAATTGCGAGGTACAAACAGGAGTGGGGGTTATAGGGGTGGTCTGAAATATAAAATCGCTATAATTCGTAGCGTGTTCATTTTTCGGCAAATGTGCATTTAACAAAAATTGTTTCCTTTGTTATTTAAAGTAACTTCTGTTATATGCACATTTGCCGTATAACGACGATTGAATGAGGTATACACGAAAAACTACATAAGTGGTCAACCATGTTATACGAGTAGGACGCGAAATACTAAATCGAAATCAACGAATCTCCGTATTTTTGACTATAATAATATGATAATCTATGATTATGTTATATACAAAAAAAGATACATGCACAGGAAATGGGTAATATGAAAATGTTGTGTATTTTGTATAATTAAGTACATAACAAATACTTTTTTATTAACATATCCCCAGCCCGCCGAACTTTGGTTCCTAATAGTTGAGACGGGAAAATGTAAAAATATTGTACAAAGTAAAGCCCCCCAATAAAATACCGTTATCATTGAGCCGCAAAAGATTTCTCGTGCAAAGCCGGCTACCTTAGCTAGTATTATTATAAAGGATTAGCTGACTCTCTGGTCCTAGAGTCTATCAAGTCAACATCCAGGACTTTAGGACACTAACGAGGCTGCACCTTGTCGTAACTTCTCTATAAATTGCTATTGTGGAAGTGTGACCTTAAGAAAATTCAAAGTGAGAGTAATTCAAGAGAGCGGTCTCGACAAAGCTTCATTACTATCTAGAGAAAGAGAAACCCACTTAAGTAGCTAGGTATAAATTAAAATGGAAATGTTCTAGTAGAAAGTTTAGGCCTAGTTAGAGAGTATGAGAGGCTGGATTACTTGCAACTCTATGATATTTGCATAGGGGGAAATATGATTCAGGCTTGTTTTCAGTTTGTGAAGGAGGGTGGGGATTTACAAACAAATATCAATCCGCAGTGTTGCCCGCTACTCGTGGTAAACTAAACTATTCACATATTTAACTTTCCTAAAATAATCTCTTAAACACTCTCATCATTCACTGTTTTGTTTTTCATTGCTTTCACTATAATTGAGATTAACTATATTTAAACTCGTCTATGAATTACTTTCAGTGCTCATTTTAATGATACGCAGTTTGTATCTCTGCCAGCTCTAAATTATAGGTTATTCAGTTTTAATGGAAATTCCTTGGGAAACCGCCAGAATCCATCCCATTCTTCTATATTCCATCATAGTAAACAGCATTTTGGTAGCTACCCAGTAACTAAATAAATAAAATTATCGATACTAAAATGATCAATACTAGGGAGGTTGCTCATGTGTTTGTGTGTGTCTATATATATATATATATATATATATATATATATATATATATATATATATATATATAAACGCGTATAGTAAGTGAGTCATTTATATTTTTTCCTTTTCATCCCTAAGTATACTTCTGCATCAGCATACCTGGTGATGATGAACGATCGTGTACGAAGCTTAAATACCAAATATTGTTTACTTACTATTACATTGTATGATACAACCAAATATAAGATTTTACGTTGAATACTCGAAACTTTTCTTGATGCATTACGTGTTGAAAGATGTATAACGTTTCTTGATTAAGACGTTGATATTTAATCGCTTCATGCCAGATTAAGGATCGTATCCTTTTTGACAGAATGAACAAGGATGAGAGTGACTTTAAAAGTTATTTGTTTATGGACATCACATCAAAGATGATTTGGCCTTTAAAAAGTCAAAAATCGTAAAAAGTCAAATGAAAAAAGTAAAATATATAAGAAATGACAAGGAGTAACTTTAACAAATAACAAAATTAAAATAAATAAATATTTTATAATGTGTTTAAAAAATTGGTGATGAGCAAAGTTGGTGGATGATTAACAGGAAATGAATGGCTGAAAATGATACTTTTGCTAATGATTGTCGTTATTTTCCTCCTTCAGGGTTTGGAAAATTCGAATTAACCCCGTTATTACGAGTTTTATTGAAAAAAAGTAATATAACCTATTTTTTAGACGAACTCCTTTTATTTTTACCAGCTTGGTCTCCCTATAATATATTTTCATATTCTATATCAGAAATTATATTCACGAATGTCGCCCAGAAATTATTCCAAAACTTATTCCAGTCCGCCAAAACTTATTGTCGTGTCCTCTACATCACGATTTTCATCAATATTAGTCAGAATATCTTGAATTTTGGATCCTTAACTTTCAGTACTCTAAACTAGCTAAACGGTAAAAATTCAAATTATTCTCAACAAGTGACTAGTGAAGTAAATGAAAATTTTACGGTTTAGAAATTCAAAATCGGTTTCCAATAACGAAACATGTTATTATAATTAATAATAAATTAAATAGACGTATTGAGTTTTCAAAACGTTGGTTTAAGATGTTTTTCAACTGCCTTGGCTTAAAACAAGCCAACTTTGTTTTATGGGTTCAAACTCCCAAGTCATAAAGTACATCATGATGCTCTTCTCGTCGGTAAACTTTTAAAGATAAAACCATTTATGACATTTATATTACGTTTTACTTATTTTATTTTGTGAGTTAATTAAATACTTCGCACTTACTTACTTGAAAAAATAAAACTTTATTGGTATGAACCAGAAGTTACAAAATTAAAGATCAGAATAGCATAGACGGGCAGATACAATAACGAGGAATGGGAAGGAAGAGGTCGGGTATTTGTATTAGTTGACTGGTAAACTGCTGAGGTAGTGTCCGGTCCCGTGGGCGCTTATCTTCTACTGCTATAACTCCCCCCCCCCCCTGCTTCAGATTCGAAGTCCTTTTGAAGCAGCAACTGGCGAAGTATAGAAGGGTGGTGATCCGCAATGTGTATAAAAATACACCTGTTGTGAAGCCCGCTCTGGAATCTTCGTTTCTAAGCGGCGCAGTCTTCAATAGCTGGGCTTGTAGCTTTTACTTATTAACAGTGCGGGTCCCTAAGTCCGGGCGCCAATTAAATACTTCGCACTTACTTACTTCGAAAAAAATTTTATTGGTATGAACCAGAAGTTACAAAATTAAAGATCAGACTAGCATAGAGACGGGCAGATACAATAATGAGGAATGGGAAGGAAGGGGTCAGGAATTTATACTAGATGACTTGTAAACGGCTGAGGTAGTGTCTGGTCCTGTGGGAGCGTAGCCTCTGCTGCTATAACTGTTGCAAATTTATTAGACTTAAAATTATTAAAACGATACAAATGAGAAGGGCTGGGCATGAGAAAATAGGATAGAACTTGTGCCTTCTTGGGATATGAGTACTTACACCATTCCTTGTAAGGATCTGCCTACAGGAAACCTCATTTAAAAGAGTTTCATACATCAAGCTACGTAAGTTAACCTCAAACAGCCAATTAGTCATCAACATGTACGAATGTCTCCACTCGACACTCCTTACAAGAGCGACTGAAGGCATGTTAAGCATCTGCCCGGTAGGAGCGCCACAATTTCCAAAGAGGTACCAAATCTCCGCTACCCAGAGGCACAAATACCAAATAATGAGCTTCTATGATCCCAGTAATGTTCCAATTGTCTGAGTAGTTTCCATTTCGGCAATTTCGAAAGAATGATTTAAGAGGGGGGGGGATTCGGTTGCCACAGAAAAAACATGACTTAATCGCTTCGTAATTCTAATTTAATATGGAATGAATGTAGAATCTTTTAATTTTTTCATATTTTATTTGTTAATCAATTTACACTGACAATAAATAAAGTTGTCATGGTAATTTGAAACCAGTGTCTTTAAGTGTCGTTATCTTTCGAATAAACATGCTAACATTTTCTCTGTCTTTAGTAGGCATAGAAATGTAAACATAATGTGAATGAGTATCCGTTGGTACAAAAGCGTTCCAATTTAGATGAATATAGTGGGCAAATTAAAAGGTAAATGCAGGAAAAAAAAAAGATATGAACCGAGTCGGTATGCTGGGTGTAATGAATTCTTTTCCGTCGTCTCCCCAATAGAATGGGCTATGTTTAAAAGGAGAGGAAAAATATTAAAAAAAAAAAAAGTCCCAGAAGGGGATAGGGGCGGTAAAATGAGCCGGGAAAGCACTGCGAATGGGTGAAAGAATGGTGCGTCCAATTAGCAGTAAGAGGCAAGTGGTGCTTCCGACCAAGTGATGTTTGTTTATTTACCCCTAGATTTCCCCTAAATGGGGCGGTTACTTAGCCAACTTTCTATACAGGCCCGAAAACCTAATTAGGTACGTTTAGCTCATGGGTTTTACACGTTCATATTTCTATATTGACATGTTCTTTAAATAAATCTGCTATTCTGCCAGTAAGGCAGTTATTATTTATATGAATGGAGCGAATATAGAGGACATAATTCATGCGCGCTTGTGTTTTTAAAATAACTCACTAGTATTTGCGCTGGTGAGTTTATTTTTTTTAAGCCCCCCCCCTCTTAAATCATTCTTTCGAAATTCCCGGAAACTACTTAGATAATTGGAACATTACTGGGATCTAAGAAGCACAATATTTTGTATTAGTGCCTCTGGGTAGCGGAGCTGCCAGTGGGAGGGGGGTTTAGAGGGGAGGATTTTAGAAAATTCGAAATATCTCCGTTACTATACGTCGGATCGAAATATTGTGCAGAGTCAATCTTATTGTAAATTAAATTTACTATAAATAGTGTTATATTCATTTATTCTCTATCTTGAATATTAACCGAGATATTTGCATTTTTATTAAATCTGGGCTGCTAACAGAAGGGTGACTTTTCCACCAAAAGCTAGCTCGGCCGTTTCCTTAACTGCTTGAAACTCGTGAAATTTCTCTATTGTAAAACTTCACGTGGGAAATCTGCTTAGTTTACGCAGCCCCTGCGTGACGGACTTTTATTATTATTAAATCCTTCCATTCTACTACTTGTTGCTAGAGATGAATCAGCTATTGCTGTTCTATAGAACTAATTTGTCTCTGATTCTTTGTTGAGGATAGTAAAGTCTCACATAGAAAATACCTTTATTATTCACATATCCTAAGCTGATATATATATATATATATATATATATATATATATATATATATAAATCAAAAACTGTCATATAACTAATCTCATCGATAGTCATTTTCTACACTTTTTTTTTACATTTTTCTGAGGCGATTATGAAGGGAGTTATTTGAATATTTTCCACTCTTAAGTGTACATCTACTTTTACCCTCACGATTTCCAGTTTAAACGGAAAAAATGAAAATAAATATCTTTCCCAGCTGTTTCCAAAGAGTAATTTGACGTCTGAAGAGATATATAGAGAGTAGAATGTTCAATAAACTTCATCCGTTCATTTTGCTCTACTTTTCATTACATCCCAAATAAAACGAAGGTAAAGAATGTTATATACTGCCTCTATGAAAGAGATAAATTTACGATAGCTGAAGCTTACTTATATAGATGAGGACTTGAGTGAGCAAGCAGACTAATTAACTAATAAATAGAATGGCTTGAAGCCCCGGGCTTTGTTGTCAGGAAGAGCTCCCTCGGCGGTCTGTTCCCCGACCCCAAACAGCTGTGCTAACCACTGATGGAATTAGCACTGCCCTGCTTCAGTGCAACTAAAGCGTCTGATAAGAGGACTGCTTACTATCTCTTAGAGACAATCAGCAGCCTCCAAATGGTATCTTGTTTCCACAAGAGTACTTAAGATGGCTCGGGAGGGAGGGGGCGCCGCTTAATCGGCACAAGTCGTTTAGGACACAACAATGAATATAAAAGCACACGTCCGTATCAAATGTATATGCTCTTCTACATCTTTAGCGGATTTTCCTTTACGGAAATCAGCTCATGGTGCGATTTTATAAGAATGTCTTCAAACTTCCATTAATCATACCCAGCAGATGACAAAGGAAACGAATTCCTTTCAAAATATATATATATATATATATATATATATATATATAAGCTGAGGTACTCGGCGCTGCCCGGGAAATCATTGTTAACTGACTAATAATGGTATTTTTATATCAAGACTTGAAGTGTACAATTACACCATGAAATAACCAATCCTTCAGGGTGTCTTTTGGGGAGTAGTAGAATAGAAATTATTGTTTTGAAGAATAAATTCTGATCAGTAATAAAAATAATCTTTAATTTTACATGAAACCCCTGTATATGAGGTTTGGTAATATGACAGCTTATTGTAAATATGACAGGAGTAGAAGTGAGGGTTTACTGAAGGTAAACAAAACAAATAACAAAATTTCTTTTGATACTGAAGATAGAGAATAAACGTAAATAACAATATTTATAGTATATTTTATTTTCAATAAAATTGATTCTATACAATTTTTCGATCCGAAGTATAATAACGGAGATATTTCAAACCTTGAAAATTCTCCCCCTATAAACTCCCCCCCCCACACAGGTTCGTTTTAAGCCATTAACCACCTTTCGTTTTGTAGGAAACAGTTTGGTTACGATAAAATAAGAATTGCTACCACCGGAGCGGTAACAGAGAAGTATATATATAATTATGAACGGACCTCATTTTCCTGTCTTTAGTAGGCATAGAAATGTAAATTAATGTGAATGAGTATCCGTTGGTACAAAAGCGTTCCAATTTAGATGAATATAGTGGACAAATTAAAAGGTAAATGCAGGGAAAAATAAGATATGAACCGAGTCGGTAATGCTGGGTGTAATGAATTCTTTTCCGTCGTCTTCCCAATAGAATGGGCTATGTTTAAAAGGAGAGGAAAAATATTAAAAAAAAAAAAAAAAGTCCCAGAAGAGGATTATTTCCTTAAGGGAAATCAGCTATTGAGGTCGTACTCATGACGCATTTTTCGACATTTTCCTTCAAGTGTCTATCGATCTTCTTACCTAGGAGATGATGAAAATGAGGTCCGTTCAAAACTGTGTATATATATATATATATACATATATATATATATATATATATATATATATATATATACATATAGTATATATCAATCTATCTATATATTTGTCTGTTACCGCTCTTGGAGTCGTAATTTTAGTTTGATTGTTACCTAACTCGATATTTAGTCGTTTTATGTAAAAAGAAAGATCAAGTTCGTTAACGGCTGAAATCAGACACGGGGGAGAGGAGGTTTAGAGGGAGAGAATTTTGAAAATTCGAAATATCTCCGTTACTATAAGTCGGATCGACAATGAGTATAGAATAAATCTTATTGCATATTAACTTTACTATAAATATTGATATATGTATTCTCTATCTTGGATATTAACCGAGATATTTGCATTTTTCAGTTTTCAGCCTTCTGTAAACCCCCACTTCTGCTAGTGTTACATAAACAATTGTTTTATTATAAACCACAATATTCCAAGGCTAAATACCAAATATTGTTTTCATTGAACTTTTACTTTGTGAGATATATGCAAATACGATCTGTTGACCCGCCCCCCCCCCCTCATTTGTTTTTGGATTAGTCGAATTTGAGTGATTGAGAAAAAATTGAATCTGGTTCATTATAAATTACAGCACTAGCTTTAGAAAATTGTTTTCAATAAAATTAATATGTTATATTAAGATAGATTTCATTAATTGTTTGTCTTCAGGTCTAGCTGTGAAGCGCTAGAGGCTAGCTGGCCTGTTTCAGCCGTTGTAGAGATTATTTACTTGTATTGTAAATTTACTGAATGTAGGTGTTACCTTTATGTATTTTTATCTATTGTAAACCTTCGCGTGAAAAATCTGCTTGATTTACGCAGCCCCTGCGTGCGGACTTTCTCCTGATCTCCTAGGTAGGTTTGCTGGACATTTGAGGAAATTTTTCGAAAATGGCGTCATGAGTACGTCGTCAATAGCAGATTTTCCTAAGGGGATATCTGCTTAAAAGTTGATTTTATTAGCCTAAATTTAGTGTTATTAGTTAAAACAATTTTACGATATTTCACCGAGATATTCTACGACTTTCCGAAATTAATGAGATATCATTTACAGAAAGATTGCATATCAAAGTTCGTAAATAGCAGTAGTTTGAACTCAGCGTTTAAGTCCTTACCAATCTAGGTTTATCTAAATTGGTTGGGCTGAACTTTAGCCAGTTTAATCGTGAAACTCCAACATCCGTTAATCAGTGGACATCTTGTTCACAACATCCTAATGCCCTTTCAACCATTATCACGACCATCAACTGCTTACGATACACTTGGAATAAATCGGACTAGTATCTCTATTAATTAAAAATGAACTGAATGAATATATTTCATAATGTGACTTAAATGCCACAATAGAAAAAGTGTTTTCGTGCCTTATTTTAACAATTCCAACACATGTTTCCTATAGAATATCTCAACATACACACGCTTTACCAGTTAAATGCACAAATCTTTATTTCAGAAACGCCATATTTGATTAAAAAATGATGCGACATAAAAGTTGTAGCTAAAAAAATTGCCTTTGAAACAAGTCTATGAGAAGAGGAATGTATTCAAAAAACAAAATAAAAAAGAACACGATATATCACAAAATTATTCTTGATAATTCTTTCCAGGATGATACCGCACCATTTTTTTTTTTTAAGCATATGCAGTTAGAAAAATATTCCCTTTACAAATAATTACTATGTGATCAGTTAAAAACAAATTTATTCTAAGAACATTTTTTGTGATGCTGATGTTTTTTGAAGAAAACATTTTTTTTGGACTCATTCAAGAATACTTTTGAAATATTTTGTTTTAAATACTTTTATTTTTATTTTTTATTTCAGAATCCATCCTTTTTCCATAGACTGGTTATAAAGATAATTTTGTTGGCACAAGGAGGAATGGTTTCCGGAATAAAAAAAAAGTATTTAAAACGAAATTAAATAGCGTATAAATACTCCTGAATGAATCCAAAAAAATGTTCAACTTCAAAAAAACATCAACTTAAAAAACTTTCTTAGAATTAATTTGTTTTTAACAAATCACGTAGTAATTATTTCTAAAAGGAATTCATTTTTCCACTTGCATAGCTCTATTTAAAAAAAACAAAAAACGGTGCGATATCTTCCAGAGAAGAATAAACATCAACATCTCCTCTAAGTACACTTAATAGTAGTGATTCAACTTTTGCGTATTGATTAAATTAAAAAAAAATAAAATGAGCACTGTAAAGAACTCTTATTAGTTTCTGGTTTATTCTCTTTCATTCATTGCGAACAACCATGTTCTTCCAATCATACGTTTTCCTATAAACTCTTAATCAAATATCTTCTCCTTTTATCATAAACGATGGTAGTATATTATATGTACTTTTATGGTTTTCTCTAGATTCAGGAGTGTTTGTTTCTATTTGTGTGCATACCTATGTATGTGTATATATGGCTGAGATAAAATTAACAAAGTTATTAGAAAATTTTATAGCCTGGATATTTTTTATTTTACTTGCTAACAAACATTTTTACAGAACATTTATGTATTCTATTGTAATATTTGTTTTTTGTTAAGCCATCAGTTCTGAACTCTGCGACAAATTAACCTATCTGTTGAATGATGTGAAGGAAAAAACTACTTTGTTTGGTGAATTCCGTCACTGCGAGATAATTTTTTTTTTAAAAATTTTTTTTTATTATCTCTATTTGTTATTTAAGTTTGGTAGAGTACATGCGTGCATTTACTATAGCAATTTCTATAATTTATAATTAATCAGAATAATTTTTACCTCGATCATTCAAATTTTAGTAATTCAAGAACAAAAGAACGGGGGGGGGGGCAACATAAGGTGTATGCATATATCTCACAAAGTAATGTTTCAAGGAAAACAATATTTGGTATTTAACCTTGTAATGAAGTGGTTCATGATGAACAGCTTACTATTAATATGACATGAGTAGGAATGTGGGTTTACTAAAAGTGGAAAACAATAAAATCCAAATTTCTCGGTTAATATTCATGATACAGAAAATATGTATAGAACAACATTTATAGATAATTAAATTTTCCATAAGACTGGTTTTATTCATTGTATCAATCCGAAGTATAGTAATGGAGATATTTGGACGATTCGAAATTCCACTCTCTAACCCCCCCCCCTCCCACTGTCCATATTTCAGCCATTAACAAACTTGATCTTTATTTTTACAAAAAACTATTAATCATCGAGTTTGGTAACGAACGAACAAAAATTGCATTAACAGACAAATATATATATATATATATACATAAAATTTTGAACAGACCTCATTTTCGTCATCTCCTGGGAAGGATGAATGGACATTTGAAGAAATTTTTCGAAAATTGGTTTAGAGGGGAGGAATTTTGAAAATTCGGATCGAAAAATTGTATAGAACCAATCTTATTTCAAATTAAATTAATTATAAATATTGTTATATACATTTATTCTCTTTCCTGAATACTAACCGAGATATTTGCATTTTTATGTTATCAGCCTTCAGCAAACCCCCACTTCTACTCATGTCATATTAACAATAAGCTGTTATTTCATGAACTACTTAATTACAAGGTCAAATACAAAATATTGATTTCATTGAACTTTTACTTTGTGAGATATATGCAAATACGTTCTTTTGACCCCCCCCTTCTTTTGTTCTTTGATTAATAATATTTGAGTGATTGAGGTAAAATTGATTCTGATTCATTACAAAGTACAGCACTAGCTTTAGTAAATTGTTTTCAATAAAATTAATATGTTACTAGGGGACCCGGCAGACGTTGTCCTGCATTATATATCAAGCGATTAGGAAATTAAATTTAATAATATTATGTTTAACAAAAATCTACTCTTAATAATCTACTCTTAACGCAAAAACTTGGTACACAAAAAGAAAAGGAAAAATGAGAGAAGGAAAAGAAGACGTTTTAGTTCTGTGATTATCTGGTAGAATGCACACTACACGTTCTTAAAAACAAACAGTTGTAGACCAATAACTGAAATAAATAAAAACCCTCAACTATAATAACCCAAATACATAAATATAAATAAAGAAAAGAAAATAATTGCAACATTTAATTCAAAGTAAAATAAATTTGGACAATAAATAACAATGTCTGAACGAGAAAACCTCTCGCAGCTGAAAACATCTTTATTTAGATGACATACTTAAATTCTAAGGACATACATTAGATAAAAAAATTAACATTTCAATACATTTCCAATAACCTCGCCCTTCGCCCTTCGACCGGAGACATGCTCTGCCGGGCCGACCTGCGGCGCTAAACCATCCGGGGCGTCACCCGATCGCGTATTTATAAATCAATCAAATCGGTCCAGCCGTCTAGGAGGAGTTCAGTGACATAAACACGTACGCTAGAATTATATATATAAAGATAGAGGTGTATTAGCCTGTTAACGCTCTAGCGGTCGCAATTTTCGCTCGATCGTTACCAAACTCCGTATTTCAACGTTTTACGTTAAAAGACGGATCACGTTCTTCAACAGCCGGAATCGGAACATTGGGAGGGTGGATTTAGAGGGGAAGATTTTCGAAAGTTCGAAATATCTCCGTTAGTTTGAGTCTGATCGAAATTTTGTATGGAACCAATCTTTTTGAAAATTAAAAGATCTATAAACGTTGACATGTACCTTTTTTCACTGTCTTTAATATTAACCGAGATATCGGCGTTTTTTAATTTTCGGCCTTCAGTAAACCCCCACTCGAACCTAACAAATTTAGTACACCTTATAACCACGGTAGAACTAATGCTAATTCACCCGAACGCGTATTCAAAAATTCAATCAAATCGGTCCATCCGTCTAGGAGGAGTTCAGTGACATACACACGTACGCTAGAATTATATATATAAAGATATTCAGATATATTTCATTAATTGTTTTCCCTTCCGGTCTATCTATCTATCGAGCGATACGAAGTTGGCTAGCCTGTTTGTTTACATTTCAGCCGCTTTCTGTTGAAGAGATTATTAGCTTGTATTTTAAATTGACTGAAAGATTTCTCATTGCCGTTTGCACTTATTCGCTTAACATTCACGTTAGTGTTACCTGTATGTGTTTTTATCTATGGTAAACCTTCGCGTGGGAAATCTGCTTAGTTTACGCAGTGACGGACTTTATTAGGACGGCAAGAGTGTAATATGGGAGGAAACAGGTTATAGACGGACGGACATAGCAATAAGAGAGGCAGCTGGACTTATCAGCAATGCCGGACCTGATCTCCAATACCTGTCTGTTCCACCCCCCGACTGCCAACAGTCCGTTCTACAGCAATCTCATATTATTCATTGATATTAAACTCAGGTTACCACTTGTCCTTTACAATGCCTTTTCCCTCGTTTTAATCATTCATCGGGTCATAAGGTCACATTCACTCATTCCATGTAAGGGTCCAATCTCCTTTCTGATAAATCGGCTTTCTGGGAACATTAATTGCTAAAGCAATTGCAGAGCATCAGAGAGTAATAGGATTGGCTCCTGGGAATAATCTATTGCCAATCGTAAGTTGATTATGTGGGGGAAATGCAACATTGGGCACATCTTGTTTAAGTTGCATACAATAGATAATTTTAGTAAAGTATTTGTGGAAACGACTCTAAATACTAAAACAAGAGTTGGATAAGATAAACTGAAAATAAAAGTTACTAGAACAACTAAGCATGTGAATCTGGCGCAGAAACACCAGAACGAGGTGAACTCAAGAAAAAAGCCAACCTGGAAGTTCTAAATCAGGTTAGTGAAAGCAAAAGTCTTGTCAAGGCCGCGGAAAAAAGGTGAGTGAAACTCATTGGTCAAATTAAAAGGCACAACGATTTCATCAAAAGTCCGTCATGCAGGGGCTGCGTTAACTAAGCAGATTTCCCATGTGAAGTTTTAAAAATAGCGGAATTTCACGAGAGCCGAACAGTTACGGAAACGGCCGAACTAGCTTTTGGCGGAAACTCACGACTAGACCCGAAGTAAGCCGATTTCATCTCGTCCGTTATGTGCACACACTTAATAAAAATGCAAATATCGGTTAATATTAAAGATAGAGAATAAATGTACATATCAGTTTTAATAGTAAGTTTAATTTGCAAAAAGATTAGGTTTATACATATTTTCGATCCGACGTATAGCAAAGGAGATATTTTGAATTTTCGAAAATCCATCCCCCCTAAACCCCTCCCCCCTCCTACTGGTCCGATTTCAGCTATTAACGAAATTGATCTTTATTTTTACATAAATCGTTTAAATATTGAGTTTGGTAACGATAAATATATATAATTTTATAACTTATAATATATATATATATATATATATATATATATACACACACATATAATTTTGAAAGGACCTCATTTTCGTCATCTCCTGGGTAGGATCGAAGAAAAATGTTTGAAAATCGCGTCATGAGTAGGACCTCAATAGCAGATTTCCCTCGAGGGAAATCTGCTAAAAATATATTTCAAGGAAATTATATTTATGAACATCAAATATCTTATGTATTTCGGAGAGTATAGTAAAATGGAAAGAGGAGCTTCTGAATAAACACAAAATGGTTGCAACTACAAGGCGTAGCCTTTAGACCATGATGAGTACAACTACAGGTGATGTCTTAGTTGTAACCATTGTGCTCTTTCGAATTTTCCCCTTTGAGGAGCGCTGTATCAATCACAAAAACAGAGGAAGCCACGCTCAAAGCAGAAAATGTTACTCTTACTTTATATGAAAAAGTATACTTATGAAGATTCCGTGGCAGAAGTGCAAGTAAACACTGAATAAGGAACAGGAGTTTCATTAGTTTGAATTCATAACTAGGAATTGTTTAACTACTGTTAAACATGTCTCTATTTATTATCGTGCTTAATGGTCCGCGATCTCCATTCCAGATTTTTAAAATGGCTTGTCTTTATAACGAAAAAGCCCTGTCTAATATTACGGCCGAGAAATCATTCAACCCCGATAGTATATAATACAGAAAGGTTTGTAATAAATAAAGTTGTCTATCCCTCCGATATACTCCACCAATCGCCTCCAGTGGTCTGTCCGAATATACAAGAGCTAATTTGTTGCAGCTCTGAGGTGCCTTCTTCAAACTGATCATTATTTCCGTTTTTAGATTCGGTCTGTGGACTCCTACCAGACCAAATTGGGAGTAAAGATCAGTCAGCAGAAGACAGACGAAGAGCTGCAGAAAATTAGGTATTATAATGGCGAAGAGACCGCTGGAGGGAATTGGCGGGACACATTGAATGAACAATTTGCCCAACAAAAAGTCTTCTAAATCAAGAAAGAGTTATTTTTGAATGTCCGCATCGTTTAACATCTGAAAATGGTTGTTAAATTTCCTACAGGAGGATAAGAAAATTTGGCCTAACATTAGGGCCTTCCTATAAAATAGCGTCGAGAAAGAAGACTTGAATGTGCGCCAATCAATTATAACGGGGAATTGATGATGGGGCCTACGCCCTAAATGTGCTGTGCCAAATGAAACTATCAAGTCAAGAGTTCACGTTTCTTCAACCCTCATCAATGATTCCAGCCTACTAAAGCTGGTTATTGAAGCGTCAATTCTATGACCTACGTCAAAGAAAACCTCAGCCTCTTCACTTGATAATATGGATCTTATTGTTTGTCGTAAATGTTGTCATGTGTTTGCAAAACATATTTATTTGTTAAATACAGTCCATTCCAAGACATGTAAGCCACAGACAACTAAAACCTATGAAATGGGTGTTTTGAGCAGAATACACCCAATTGGAGTTTTTATTGTAAAACGTTATTTAAAAGCATGAATCACCAAAACAATAAGTTACACAAATCTTAAACCACCCACCAACCCTTAAAACCCAAAATCTCCAAACTCATAATTTAAAACATTAAATAAGTATACGTATTTTTAAGTACTTCAATGCACTTTCATTTAACAATTTGCAGGGAAGCAAAATTAGCAAAGAGTTAAAAATTTCTACACATTCTAAGTAGTCCGTGGAAATTACCGATTTCCAGTAATATCGGGCCCAAAACAAGGAGAAAGTATGGGGGATAAATAAAAGCATGATGGATCACGCTAGTGTGATGACGAAGGCTACATACAGCAACTGCTGAACTGTTTGAACAATTTTCTCTCCTGGGGAAAAAGGATCGACGAAAAGTTTTCAGTCGTTGATGAATTTAGATTACTTTTCCTTTTTTTTTTTTATCGGTACTCTTAATTGACAGCTACAGATTATTTTTATGGTTTCGAACTAAGAAGCTCTTTGCTGGAAATTTATTGCGATATATTTACACACAATACCATATTTTTATATAATTTTTAATACACACAGTACCATGTTTTTATATAATTTAATTTTAATATGTTCCTTGCAATTACAAATGCAAGGGCACATGGAAAACAATATTAAATGTAGGTCAAACTTTATCAGAACAATAATAATGCTTCATTCTATATTTTTAAAGGAATATAGTAAAATGTTTCAATCATAATAAGTCGCATTTGTCAAATTTAGCTATAGAAAAAATTGTAACTGTAATTATTGCACTTTTGCAATGTTCGTTAAAGACATAATGTTCGTACACGCCGAAGGGTTCAGTGATTATATTTTATTAATGTAAACAACGAATAAGTCATTAATTACATCGGTACTACTACTCTGTCAACGCATGCGAGTTTATTCAATCAACAAACTTTGTAAACAACAGGAATTACCTACGTCCTCAAATGATTTATTTCATGCATAACCAATTTTGATATTTGCATCTCATGGTGTTTTAGACTCCCTCCAAGAGATTCCATTTTAGATATTCTGCTTGCTCCAGCGGCGTTGGGCTATAATATCGAATGTGGCCTCTTTCTCAACCAGCTTCCAAGTTCTTGATAAATATGGCCAGAGGAATGAGAAAATTTGGATTTTGGAATCAGGTGGTGGCACACTGATAGTTATTTATAACTTCCTAAAAATCTACACTTTCATGTACTTTCTCCCGCTTGCATTTTGTAAAATGGGCTTCTTCCTCATTAGGAAAAAAAGGACTTCAAAAATTACTATAAAAACTTCTAAAAGAACGTGAAGAATTGGAAATGAGTTCTATTTCAATTATTATCTAGTTCCGTGAAACATATCAGGATATATATTTTTTCTACGTATTTCAATAACGATTATAATACGGGTTTGAATGTTAACGTAACATCGATAACTCAAAAAGGATTCTCAGATTAAATTTTGAACTATGAAACGAAGGTGAAAAAATGTAGAATATTTTGGGCCAGCAAGCATTAATTGGAATGGAGTATGAGACAACGTGAGAATGGGCTGGTAACCATATAAATATGACATTTAGATTTGTATTTAATTATTTCGAGGGATTAGAGAAAAGAAAGATATAGCTGATTTTACTCAGGGGAAATTAACTATTGAGTACGTACTTATGATGGGATTTTCGACAATTTTCTTCAAATGTCAAATAATCCTAAAGGAGATGACTAGAATGAGGTCTGACCAAATATATTGTGTATATACATACATATATACATATATATATATATATATATATATATATATATATATATATATATATATAAATTATCTGATGACGCACTAGCAATAGGAAATTTTGTCTGATCCAATATTGTTACTAAACTTTTTATATAAACGTTTTATGTAAAAATGAAGATCAAATGCGTTAACGGCTAAAAAAATTTTTGTGGTTCGTCGAACTTCTGATATTATTGTTTCCAACTTTCTACTTGTTTATCCGATTAAATTATTTCTTTAAATAGGTGCCATTTGTGTCTCTTTTAAGAACTTATCTGTCGTGAAGTGAGACCACGGATCGCTTATTGCCCAATTATTACGATTTACTTTATTTACTGGTAGCTAAATTAACATTGGTATTCAACTTATCGGGATTATCCTGAAGTAAAATAAGAGAGGCAAGATATGGGTTCTTCAGATGTATATATGCAGCTATTCTTCCCCAACCAATACACATGACCACCCCGTAATCCAGACCTCATAGAAATATGGAGTGGCTCGGAGGGAGTCCAGACATGAGTAAAAATAACAAAGCCGACCAATTGAATGTGGAATAAGCCGAAAGGCTCTGAGGGGCCTAACGAGAACGGGCCACAAACGACCGTGGGTCGAGCAATCTCCGTGGGAGAAATGAGTTTATACCTGGAGATTCGGCTGTTTGTATTCTGGAGAGGTTTGCCAATCAGCAGGACTCCCTCTTCTATTATACCGCTCTATTGGATTAGTCTAATCCTGCTTTATTCAACAATTGACCTTTCCCTCCGCAAGTAGCCCGCCCAAATCACAGCTGATATGAAAAAGTACGTCACGCACGGGCTGCCCTAACTATGGAGATTTCCCACGCGCGTCACCACAAAATTTGCATTTGCCTCAGAACGTAAAAGTTTAATGAGATCAATATTTGGTATTTAGCTTCAAATAAAGTGCTTTATAATATAACAGCTTATTGGTGAAATGACATGAGTCGTGGAGAGGAAGCTTATTGAAGGCCGAAAACAGTTGATAATCAACAAGTTGAAAAAAAAAAAAAAAAAACTAGACCTTTAACAGACAAGTATATATATATATATATATAATTTTGAACGGACCTCATTACCATCATCTCCTGGGTAGGATCGATGGACATTTGAAGTATTATTTCGATAATCGCGTCATGACCTCAATAGATGATATCCCTTAAGACAAATCTGCTAAAATCAGAAAATAATATAGAATGAAGTAAAATAAAAGTGATATAAATACATTAGAATAGTTAAATTAGGAGTTGGTAACCACACATTTTTGGATTAAATCCTTGTAGGATATCTAAGCGGTTTAAAGAAATTTGAAGAGAAGTTTTAATATTTATTTTACACTATTTGACATACACAAACTCACACACACACACACATACACACACACACACACACACACACACACACACACACACACACACATACAAACAAACAAATACACAAATGTAAGCTATGCAAAAATGACATTCCCCTAAAAAAAAAAGAACTGAAATTATGATTTCTCACAGATGTAGGTCAGAAAAATACTTCGTATTCAATACCAATATCAACAAAACCATATAAAGAGGAAAAAATAGCACAATCAAGGAAGTACTGTGTATTCAAAGTACAGACTGAACTAAACAAATGAGGAGGAAACGATAGGAGAATAAAGAAAGTACTATGTACTCATTATTACGACTGTGCTGACCAAATGAAAAGGAAAACATAAGACTTGAAGGAAAAACTATATCTTATATTCTATATATACATATGACTAATCGAAATGAAAAGGAAACATTTGGACCATATAGTATTCCATATATTGAATTCATATTTCCAGGTGAATTAACTAAAGTTAGAAGAGATATAAATGGAGAATTCAATATTTTTTAATAATAAGCAAAATTTCTTATCTTGCTTATTTTCTGTAAATTTAGAATATTGTGATGGCGGGTAGAGGGTCAAAGTGATTGATCCTTTCCTAGTCCAGTCCATCTCACCATAGGCTGGTGTATAGAAAATTAGAAAATTATAAAAAATGAAGGGTTGTTGATGAAAATAAAATTATATTGTACTTTTTTTGTCTAATAAAAATAATTAATTGTACTGACGGCGCTCAGGTTACTCATGTGAGTTAAAGCGTTGGCCTTAATCTCACATGGTAAACCTTGAGTGGCGAGTTCGATTCTCGCCTGCGCAAATATGAATTTATTTAGTAACGAACTCAATAATTAAAATCCTTAGTCCCACCCTGGCTAGAAAAAGGTGGTATCCTTTAGATGACCCATCCCAATTAGGCATAGATGCATAAAATGGACATTAATAAATAAATGAATAAAAATGTACAGACATATGTTTATAAATAACTGAACTAAATTTAACTCAAGTGAGTTACAAGGAAAAATATATAGTTTATAATTAACTGTTAACTAATAATAAAAAAAAATCAATATATTTGAATTAATTAAGTAAAATAAAATAAATCTTTTCTCTCATTATAACAATCAATGAACCCTTGGACCTTGGATAATGTATTTTTTTAAAGTTTTAAATTACCCAAATTTCATTAATATTAGCTCATTAATAAATAATGAGAAAATACACAAAAGGACAGTAATAAAAAAGAAAAGATGATTGTCTTTAGCAAGGGCACTCGCAGTGTAGATAAGGTATATAGCTGAACCAGGTACCTAATACCATCAATGGAATTCCACCATTTATCTTCCCCGATGGCCGATGGCCGTTGAACCGCTGAGATCCAAAAAGAATATTTCCTCTAAACGTGGAAAAGCCTTGGGCTTGATAAAATTCTTGGAACATGGAAAAACTGAAGAGTGCAGTCACTTGCCCGTTAGAACAAATACACTGCTAATTAACCTATACGTCGATTGTCAGATGGGTGCCGAAAAGTGCCGAACAATCCCGACTACCACCGATTCACGCAATGCACTACTTAATTTACTTAACATCTATGTAATTAATAAATATAACTTTCTACCAAATGGGTTGGCCACAACAAATATAAAGACACCCATTACTTATAATTTTCCATAGTGAGTTATTTTCTTTAAAGTCATGGAAAATAGTATATTAACTCCTCTTGTCTATTTATTCTGTTGGGTGTTTTCAATATCCATTTGCAATTATCATATCATTTTGTTCTAACACTCAAAGATGGTATGAAATTCAATCAATATTGCCAACATTATGGAAATGTTTTATTTTATCAGAACTAATAATTTTTCAAAAATAACACGTTTTTCAAGTTCAAATTTTCGACTATTGAAAGGCTAACGAGATTGATTCAAAAATAGTGGTTTGCGTCCAGAGATAGGTTCTATGTGTCGGTAGGTGTTTGTGCTTGATTCTCCAATGGTACAGTAGTGCAGAATAATTTGCTGCTCTCTCCAGAGACGAAACATTTTCTCTCATATAAAAGATAATTATATTTTATTATTTTAAATTCCTTATAGGATTTTTTTAAAAAGGTATTATAGACCTTTAAGATCCTTAGCAAAACTCAAGGGGTACGTGAGCAGAATATTTGCGTAGTGAATGATCAACTTTAAGTACAACCTCCGTTATCCAAGGAAAACCTGAAATGAGTTGTCTCCAGCAGACTGACGGTCCCCATTGTGCTCGGCTCAGTCCCAGTTCACACTCTTAAGACTTCCGCTGATCCAGCGCCCTCTGTTGGCAAACTCGTGAATTAATGTACTCCCTTGACAGGAATCAAGCCTGCGCCTATTAGCAGATTACCCTTATGAGAAATGAGCTATTGCGTAATTATGACGCAATTTTTGAAGAATTTCCTCAAATTCCCATCGATCCAACCCAGGAGATGACGAAAATGAAGACTATTCAAAACTTTATATATGCATTTAAACGATTTAATGTAAAACTAAAAAAACAGGTTTGTTAACGGCTGAAATCCGATCAGTGGGGTGAGGGAATTTCGAAAAATCTTAATATCTTCGCTTTTATACGCCATATAAAAATATTCTATAGAACCAAACTTATTTCTAATGTAATGTTCTATAAATGTTATGTACATTAATTTAATTAGTTGATTATAACGGAGATATATGCATTTTGTAGTTTTCGCCCTTGAGTAAACGTCTTCTCCTACTCATGTCATATAAACAATAAGCTGTTATATTACGAAGCACTTTATTTGAAGCCTAAATACCAAATATTGTCCTCATTGAACATTTACTTTTTGAAATAAATTCATGCACGTGGGAAATATACTTCGTTAACACAGCCCCTGGGTGACACACTTTTTTTTTTTACGTTCAGTTTGGGGTAGTAGTGGTAGGTGTACCCACGCCTTAACCAGTATGGCAACTGGCGCCCCCTTGCCATCTTTATAGGATACGCAATTAGAATTTATTTTGTCTTGGTTATTAATGGCCTTTGGTATTCATTACTTATTTTTTTGTTGTCCCAACTTTAATAAAATATATTTGTCATATGCTTAGCATAATGATGATGATAATGGTATTTCCCTGATGACCAGAGTTCTACATTATAGTTCTAATATAATATTTGAAGCTCAGTTTGTTTTTAAAAAAAATACTATTTTTTATAATTTGCCC
This sequence comes from Riptortus pedestris, assembly GCA_019009955.1. Classification (NCBI taxonomy): domain Eukaryota; kingdom Metazoa; phylum Arthropoda; class Insecta; order Hemiptera; family Alydidae; genus Riptortus; species Riptortus pedestris. Next base: position 129,846,278 of record CM032229.1, on the reverse strand, counting down.
ATTCAAAAGATTTACCATCATATCGTTCTCGTAAATATTTTCTATTCAGTTTTTGAAGTTTGTCGGGATATAGAATTTTTTTTGTCTTAATAGTATACCGTGTAAGACCGGCTAAATTTTACTTAGGGTGAATACGGCTATACCCCCTTCCTGTTATAAGTTAAAATAGGTTTCTTGTAGAGTTCCAAAATTTCATATTTTAACAGCCTATTAACGCAGCCTACGCAGCTCCCACTTTCTTAATTAAGGGACTTCAAAACTTTAAGGACACTAGAGACTTGCAAATCTTTCTTAGCTCCTGCTTTTTAATGCTACAACTTGCGCCTTATTAATATTAAGATCATTACGAACAGAAGAACTCATTTTTTAAAGTAGATTTAATTGATTTAGTTCATATCTAGTCACTTCATAAACCCGCTCGAATTTTCCCAATTGGTTTAAGTGATATTTTCTTTTACAAAATAAAAACTGTAGGTTGCATTGATTCGGGTGGGTAGTAAGCTTGGAGCCTTTCAGTCTATAAACAACAATGTGTTGCCTAGTATGTTGCGTGAGGTATGGAAGGGAGTAATATAAGAGGCAGTTCAGGGTGCTGAGGTAGGATTACCTCAATGATAACTTGCCCATAACTCCAGGATCTTAACTCCTGACTGCACTGTCTGTTTTATGATGGTGGTAGAGGTCCAGATCCTTCAAAATCTCTAGCGACTGATAGTAGATAAGTAAGTATCCTACAAGATGAATAACATCTTGTGTTTTTTTAACTTTATCTTTGCATAGATCTACAGATTATTAGTTTTGAAGAGTGTAATTTTTTTTTTTTAGTTCTTTGGATTGTTACAATATAATTGATATTGGTGTCATACTACCAGCATACATAAAAATGTGTGAGCTAAAGAATATAAGCAGGAATAGAAGACATAACTACTGAAGATGACTTTGTCAACTAGCTACCTTACTGAAACACGTTGTTTTAAGGAGAAAAAGTATGCGAGTTTCGATGACTGTTAGTATTTTCTGAGTGAGATTGTTTAAATATTATTAGAACTCTCTGTTTTGATGAATAAGACAACTAACACCAACTTTATAGCTTTTTGCAAGTCTCCCCAAAGCTAACTTGCGTATACCCTTCTTTGGGTCTTGTAGTCACATTCGCGTACCTCCAATTCCTTCTGGCATACCATATAACACCTTCTGTGTAGTTAATTAGTGTCCTTTTTTCCATTCCACCACAGACAATTTTGATTGCACATATGTCATACAAGTTCTATGAATAACTATTCACCGTTCCTGGCGCCATGCAGGGAACTGATTTACCGCACTAATTTTATTTGTTTAAATGAGGAATGAAGCTACAAAAACTGCAGGATTCGTGCCAAATTTCATGATTCTCATACATTTTTGTAAGCTGTAACATGGACCTGAAGGTACCAAGAAAGTGACGGACGACAAGATAGTGATCTGAACGTGTCTTTGTTGGAAAAAGTGGTTTCAAAAATAATTATACGACTATTTTTTTAATATTTCTAAAAATAATTATTCGACTAATCACTCAAAATGATTTAGACATGGGGGATAGAAGAAGTCCATCACACAAATACATATCATGGAGGTACATCAGCACAATTATGGTTAATAACACGAAACACATTATGCAGGTAGAATAGCATAATTGTGGTTAGTATCAGGAAACATATCATCCAGGCACTTCACCATAATTATGGTTAGTAACAGAAAACTCATTATGCAGGTAGAATAGCATAATTATGGTTAGTATCTGGAAACACATCATCCAAGCACTTCATCATAATTATGGTTAGTAATAGAAAACTCATTATGCAGGTAGAATAGCATAATTATGGTTAGTATCAGGAAACACGTTATCCTTGCACTTCACCATAATTATGGTTAGTAACAGAAAACTCATTATGGAGGTAGAATAGCATAATTATGGTTAGTATCAGGAAACACATCATCCAGGCACTTCACCATAATTATGGTTAGTAACAGAAAACTCATTATGCAGGTAGAATAGCATAATTATGGTTAGTATCAGGAAACACATCATCCAGGCACTTCACCATAATTATGGTTAGTAACAGAAAACTCATTATGCAGGTAGAATAGCATAATTATGGTTAGTATCAGGAAACACATCATCCAGGCACTTCACCATAATTATGGTTAGTAACAGAAAACTCATTATGCAGGTAGAATAGCATAATTATGGTTAGTATCAGGAAACACATCATCCAGGCACTTCACCATAATTATGGTTAGTAACAGAAAACTCATTATGGAGGTAGAATAGCATAATTATGGTTAGTATCAGGAAACACATCATCCAAGCACTTCACCATAATTATGGTTAGTAGCAGAAAACTCATTATGCAGGTAGAATAACATAATTATCGTTAGTAACTGGAAAGACATCTTGCAGGCACTTCACCATAATTATGGTTAGTAGCAGAAAACTCATTATGCAGGTAGAATAACATAATTATCGTTAGTAACTGGAAAGACATCTTGCAGGCACTTCACCATAATTATGGTTAGTAACACGAGTCAATTCTCCAGGCACTTCTGCATAATTATGGTTATTAACACGAGTCACATTCCCTAGTCACTTCTGCATAATTATGGTTAGTAAGACGAAATGCATTAAGAAGGTACAACAAAATATTATTGTTATTTAACGTTTAATGTTGGAGTTATGTGCAAATACATTGTGTAATAGCGTTATTATAAATGATTTTACTTTTTAATTAGAAAAAGTTTAATTGCTTTATAGCACACTCGAATTTAAATGTTTCATTCAAAAATAGAGATCATATTATTTAATGGCTGAGGAAAGGGGGTTGTAGTGTAGCGATTCGAAAATTCATAGTATCTTTGTTATTGTGAGTCGTATAGAAAAATGGTATAGAACTAATTTTGTTAAACTATTGTTTCTCTAAAATTGTTGTTCTATACATTTTTCGTAGATCAAATATTGAGTGAATTATTCATTGTTTCTTGTTTCCAGCCTTTATTAAACCCCCCTCTTCAACTATTAGGGTTTTTACATAGGGATATAAAATATATGGTGAAATGCGATCAATAGTGTGTCTTACGAGCAAGAGGGAAATCTGCTAAGTGCGTGATGGATGTTTTATTAATCCCTTATATATATTTCAATGTTGAATACAATATATTCAACATTGAAATATATTGGTCTTAATATCAAATATTACAGAGCAATTATGGCATTTATAAAAAAAAATGTTATTTAAATATATTTGTCTTTTTCGTGGATTTCTTCAAATATCGGGTATTGATTATTAGTTTTTAGTTTCGGTTTAATAAATATTACGTTTATAGGCCGCATAATTTTGGCATAAAATTGCGTTAAACTTAGAGTTTCTAAAACTCTAATTAAGAGTTAGTTTATGAATTTAAAGCTAGAAAAAGAAACATACAATTATGGGGAAGGAAACTAAGACTGTTTAATAAATATAAACAAATAAAGGGCTGTTTAGTAGAGTAAGGAGAGAAGAGATGGCGGTCTGAGGCAATTCGAGCAGTATTTACTGCACTGCTGTCTATTCCAAAGCATGAAATGAACCAGCTACAGATATTCCTTTCCTTTCTCTTTCCTCCTTTCTCAGTATATTAAGGCCCAGATTTCAGTTTAAACTCACTTCAGGATAAATATCAAAAACGTTTTAGAAAAAAAGAGAAGCAATTAGGCAAAACTATCGTGTGGTATAGACAATACAAAATGTACTATTATTTACTTCCTCTCGATACTATCCCTACTATAGAGTACATTTTCTGTGCGGGCCACACATGACAGTTTGTAACTAACATTTCCACAATATTAATTATAACATAATAATACACATTATATAACAATAAAAGTCTATCACGCAGGGGCTGCGTAAACTAAGCAGATTTCCCACGTGCGCCACATGTTAGCATTTATCTCAAAACTTAAAAGTTCAATGAGATCAATATTTGGTATTTAAGCTTCAGATAAAGTGCTTCATGACTAATAGAATATTGTTAATATGAGACGAGTAGGAGTGGGGCTTTACTGAAGACCAAAAACTAAAAAAATGCGAAGATCTCAGTTAATAATCAAGATAGTGAAATAATGTTCATAACAACGTTTATAGAGCATTAAATTTGCAATAAGATTAGTTCGATACAATTTTTCGATCCGGTGCATAATAACGGAGATATTACGAATTTCCCAAATTCTCCCCCTCTAACCCCCTCCCCCTTCCTCTGGTCCGATTTCAGCCATTAACGTTCTTGATCTTTCTTTTTGTATAAAACGGTTATATATCAATTTTGGTAACGATAAAACAAAAATTGCGACTGCTATAGCGGGCACAGACAAATATATATACAGTTTTGAACGGACCTCATTTTCGTCATCTCCCAGGTAGGATCGATGAACATTTGAAGAAAAATTTTGAAAAACCCGTCATGAGTACGACCACAATAGCTGATTTCCCTTAAGGGAAATCTGCTAAAACAACTTAATACATAACACAATTCCTTTCCAATCGCTTTCATTGGATGAGTGCAGTCTCGAATCTTTATCAGCACTTGTACTAATTTTTTTCTAATTCCTTTCGTGGCACTCTTCTGAACATCATTTCTGGGCCACCTTTTTCTAGTTTTACTAAGTTTTGAAATAACTCCTTTCTATAATTTTCTGTGTGTGTGTGTGTGTGTGTGTGTGCAGACATGAATGAAGTGAATGTATGTTCGTGCAATGTAATTGTGAATGATTGATTGGGCTATCAAAGTTTCTTGAAGGCAGTTCTAAGCACCTTGAACCAAATTTGGTAACGCTGCTTCCTTATGTATAATGCGAACTAATAGATCTGTGCTGTATATATATAAATATATATATATATATATATATATATATATATATATATATATATATATATATATATATTTAAATTTAAAAATAAATGTTCCTACCATTGTTAATAAAATAAGATTAACTAACAATAGATGTGCAAGAATGGCCAATGGTAGATAAATATATAAAAATATAAATGAGGATATAACAATATTTACAATTGACATTAACTCAATTTACTCCCAAAATGCAGGCATTTCGCAAACGAGAGTTATAGATATTACCCGGTTCCTAAGTCCCATCCTAGCTAGAAAAGTGTGGTAACCTGTAGATAATCCGTCCCAATTAGCCTAAGCTACAAAAAGTGGACGTTAATAAATAATAATAATAATAATACCCGGTGATGATAACCTAGTAGTTTTTCGCCCTAAAACCTTAAGAAACAAACAACAGATATACAACATATGGTTCAAGTTGCTTGGTACAGTTGAAGGGAAATAAATCACCAATTTCAAGCGTATTCACTCAACAACAGGAACACACTTTAAAAAATTAATATATCAGCTCATTTTACAGGTGTACCCGCTCTTTATTTTCTCACACATGGTTTTCCTGAATCGGCACCTGTTCTATATTGGACTAGGGTTTACGTGGAATGACGTAAACAAATAATATTTCAGGTAGAGAATATACATTTGCTGTTGTAAATAATAATAAATAAAATGAATCATAACACTTCTTAGAAAATAAATAACTGAATAAATAGATTAATTATCATGAGAGAAGAGCACCTAATGATAATAACCATAACATGTTCATAGGCTAATGTTGTAAGATGTCAATAGTTCAGACGTGTATGGACGATAAGCCCATCGTAAGCGGAGTGGGCCCCATTAAATATATTGAGTATGTGCATGCATATAATTACTGCGGTCTTCAATTACAAAGAGACTTATGATGCAGTCAGTGGGCGATGTTTGAAGCTCTTATGTTGATTAATTTGTGAAAGCCATCCTGTACACAAAGCTTGCCCAGTCTCCCTACTCATGTTCCAGGGCAAAATCCGCAGCATGTGCTAACGATCATCTCCCTATCAGTGACGCCTTGGCGTGGCTGATCTTGCTAAAAGCTGACAACTTAAGAGTTGCTAGTTAGTTAATGATCAGCTGGTCCGATAAGACTTGGAAGACACGTCACTAATATGCTTGGGGATTACAGATGGTGTTTATCTCAATAGGCTCGCTGGTTTAACTAACTCTGGGCATAGATTACTTATATATAATTACATTTTAGCAGCTATTGACGTTGTACTAGCTAAGGGATTCTCGAAAAGTTCCCTAAAATGTCCATCGATCCTAACTAGGAGATGACGGAAATGAGATCCATTCAAAATTAAATATATATATGTGTGTATATATATATATATATATATATATATATATATACTAGCTCAGATACCCGGCTTCGCCCGGGAATTCATTTGAGGCTGGATGGTGATGGTATTTTTTTGGCAAGGCTTTACTTTGCACAATATTTTGACATCTACCCTTCCCAGTGTTTAGGGTTAATACCCGTCGTTTCTGTGGATTTGTTAATAATAAAATTAATTTTTTCTGTAAACGTTGAATAATGGTAACATTACTAAACTGAAATGAGTGAAGAAAGTGAAACATTTTGCAATAGAGTGAAGAAAGTAAGCCTTCTTAATTAGTAATAAGTATAAATTAAAAAAATAATTTGAAGTTGGAAATTAAATGCTTTTAAATGTTTCTTAACATTGTAAGAATTTATTTTAACAAAATAAATTGAAATGTGAATGAATTATTGGTGGAAATAATCAATATATTTTAAAATTTAAATATAATAATAATTACCTTCCTTGTTTATAACCTGCACTTGTTTATAACTGCACTACTTCACAATCATCACTAGTTGTTTTATAACTATGCTTATAACCTTTCACAACCATGCTTATAACCTACCAACAACATACCATAATCTTCACAACATCCTAATTTTGTTCATATTCTGGTTAGATCTGATCATGTATTACACGATTACAGAAAAAATTTAATATTACACTCGTGACGAAAGTAGAATTTACAACTCTCGTGAAATTACCACACTCGCTTCGCTCGTGTGGGCTCGAGTTGTAAAATGATCTACTTTCGTCACTTGTATAATAAATAACTATTTTATGTAAGACTTCACTGTCCTCCATATTGTCATATTCCCCTTTTCCTGTGCATTATGCATAGATTTAAATTATTAAGGACAGATTATTATAATAATATATTATAATTTGAATTAATTTTTCCAGGTGATGTACCTGGTAGTTCATATTGAAAAGAATTGTTGAGCAAATTTCTCTAAATAACAAAATAAACAACTTTTGTTATGTGCATATTTGCCGAAACCCCAATAGGAAACGAAATATCACTATTTTTAATTTCAGGCCTCCCTTATAACCCCCACTCCTGCCCGTCCCTAAAAATGTTAGTATGGCTTATTATAAGGAAGGCGTTAGTGCTAATTCACATACCGAGTTTGGTTTCGTTCGGTAATTTTTTTGTGCCAAAAAAAATTGTTGACTTCCGCAGTAGTTTTTAACGTATAACTCATTTATACTTAGGTATACGACAAAAGTGTATATAACAAAAGTTACTCCAAATAACAAAATAAACAACTTTTGTTATGTGCATAATTGCCAAAAATGCAATAGGAAACGAAATATACCAATTTTTATTTCAGGCCTCCCTTATAACCCCCACTACTGTTTGCCTCAGAGAATATTAAGATAGTCTAAAGTCTAAGTTGGGTTAGTAGTAATATACATACTAAGTTTCATAAAATTCGGTTTAGCCGTTTATGCGTGAAAAGGTAACAGACAAACATATTAACAAACAGACACGAAAGAAACAAAATGCTGTTATGGTGTCTATGACTTGTGAAATGAAAAGTTATCGTGAAATTTCGAGAAAAAAAATCAATGTACAGACAGAGGTTACAATTTTATATATATACTAGCTCAGATACCCGGCTTTGCCCGGGAATTCATTTGAGGCTGAATGGTGATGGTATTTTTTAGCAGGCTTTACATTGCGCAATATTTTGACATTTACCCGTCCCAGTGATTAGGATTGATACCCGTCGTTGCCGGTGATTTGCTAATAATAGAATTATTTGTTCGATAATTCTTGACAGTCTTCGATATTTTTATATTTCCCGTTTTTTATACATGTAAATATGGTGAATTTTTATTTCAGGCCTCCCTTATAACTCCCCTCCCGTTCGAACCTAAAAATTTTAATATAGCTTATAATCATGGAAGAATTAATGCTAATTGGCATACCGAGTTTTGTTAAGTTCGGTTCAGCCGTTAGTGCCCGCTAAAGTTTTAACGTATAACTCATTTATAGTTAGGTGTACGACAAAAGTGTATATAACAAAAGTTACTCCAAATAACAAAATAAACAACTTTTGTTATGTTTATATTTGCGAAAAAACCAATAGGAAACGAAATATCGCTAATTTTAATTTCAGGCTTCCCTTATAACCCCCACTCCTGCCCGTACATAGAAATGTTGGTATGGCTTATTATAATGAAGGCCTCACTGCTAATACACATACCGAGTTTTATTTAGTTCGGTTGCGTCTTTTTTGGCAAATAATGTTGTTGACTCCCGCTATAATTTTTAGGTTATAACGCATTTAAACTTCGGTATACGACAAAAGTGTATATAACAAAAGTTACTCTAAATAACAAAATAAACAACTTTTGTTATGTGCATATTTGCCGAAAAACCAATAGAAAACGAAATATCGATATTTTTAATTTCAGGCTTTCCTTATAACTCCCTCTCCTGTTCGTCTCAGAGGATATTAATATAGCCTAAAGTCTAAGTTGGGTTAGTAGTAATATACATACCAAGTTTCATAAAATTCGGTTCAGCCGTTTATGCGTGAAAAGGTAACAAACAAACAAACAAACATACACGAAAGAAACAAAATGCAGATATGGTGTCTATGACATGTGAAACGAAAAGTTATCGTGAAATTTCGCGAAAAAAATCAATGTACAGACAGAGGTTACAATTTTATATATATATAGATATAGAGATAAATGTATATACGTTTCTGCTACGACTTTAGCGGTCCCAATCTTTACCAAACACGGTATATAAGCGTTTAATATAAAATTAATAATGATCAAGTTCATTAACAGCTGAAATAGGGGGAGGAGAATTAAGAGGGAATTCGAACATTTGAAATATCTCTGTTATTTTAAGTTGTATCGAAAAATTGCATATAACCAATCTTATTCAAAATTTAATTACGTATAAATATTGATATATGCATATTTTCTCTCTCATTAATATTAAGCGATATATTTAGATTTCAGACCTCTGTAAACCCCCACTCCTACTGATGTCATATTAACAATAAGCTGCTTTACCATGAACCACTTTGTCGGCAGATTAAACACAAAATATTGTTTTCATGAGGCCTTTATTACTTGATGACGTCATCAATTAACATTTTACGTTCTTGTTACGAAAAAAAATATTTGATTTATACCGACTCGATATTTAACCGATGCAGCCAACACTGAAGATCATATTTGTTATTGGCTGAAATCGGACATGGAAAAGTGGAGTTTTAGAGGGGAGAAATCGAAAATTCAAAATATTTTCATTATTATGAGTCGGATCGTAAAATGTTATAAAACTAATCTTGTTAAACGATTGTTGTTGGCTGCATTTTGTCGTGACTCAAGTATTATGCGAGTTATTCATACATTCTTTTTTTCAGTCTTCAGCAACCTCGCCCCCTTCTACTCATAGGTTTTAAATATGAATAGAGAATACGTGGTGAGATGAGATGACAAAACGTTAACCAGAAATCTGCTTAATTTATGCAGCCCTGCGCCGCGGATTTTTGGGTCTATCATTTGACCAAATGGAGAATTCCTTACATATATAGGTCATAAGTCATAAATAACAACGAACACAAACAAGAATCGATTCGAAGCATTAAAGTTCAAAATATTGAAAATTTCAGTAAAAGCTCATCCCCTTCTTTCAGGAATCACTAAATCCAAAGGAACCCGCTGTTCTTCAATTGAAGTATGCATCAATGATCTAGCCAGACAAACAACCCCATAGTAAACTCTATCTCCCTCAAGGATCAAAGAGCTCCGATATATGAACTGGAAGCACCGACTCCCAACTCATGCCTAAACAGACCTTTATTTGTTTCAGGAATACACACCAGCATTCCCTTTTATATGTTTTGCATTTTTTTTACTCTCTTTTACATATTTATTTTACCTTTGTGAAAACTTTTGTGGATTGATTTGGCTCAAAAAAAAGATCATGTTTCTTTTTCTTAGCATAAATAAACAGTTTCATAGCTCCAAAAAATAAGGAGTGTATAGCATAAGTAAGTCCGTCACGCAGGGGCTTCGTAAACTAAGCAGATTTCCCAAGTGAAGTTTTACAATAGATAAATCTATATACCAGTATCACAACACCACCAAGAATATTTACAAAAGGTAATAAGAAATCATTCAGTCAATTTTAATAACCTCCCAGCGGAAAGCGTCTGAATTTTAAACAAAAAGGTGAGCCAACCTCTCAGCGCTGAACAGATAGATAGAAATTGTCTTCAACGGAATCCTAAACTAGTACTGAAATATATCTGATTATAACATATTAATTTTATTGAAAACTATTTGTTATATCTAGTACTGTAATTTATAATGAATTCGAATAATTTTTATTTCAATCACTCAAATTTTATTGATCCAAGAACTTAAGACGGGGAGGGGTTTATCAACGTATTTGCATGTATCTCGTATAATAAAGGTCTTCTTTTTACATAATACGATTAAATATCGAGCTTGGTAACAATCCTACAAAATTGCGACCGCTAGAGCGTTAACAAACATGTATGTATATATATATATATATATATATATATATATATATATATATATATATATATATATATATATATATATATATATATATATAATTGTGAACGGACCTCATTTTCGTCATCTCCGATCTCGGGGAGGATAGATTGACATTTTAAGACATTTTTCGAAAATCGCGACAAGAGTAAGACCTCAATAGCTGATTTCGCTAGAAGGAAATCTGCTATTGCAGAGTTTACATACTACTCTTTATTTTATGTCACCTAAATCGAGAACAACTAGCATTACACGCTTTTATAATATATCTCCAGCTGACGTCAACAAGATAGTACAAACAAAAATACTCATAGACTGGCAAAATCACTGTTTAGGCAATGACAAGAAACTATTGGAAATAAAACGGAATGTCACAGGTTGGTCAAAGAGACAAGACTTAGATTCAAGAGAGACCATGTTGTCCTCACAAGACTACGTTTTGGACATACCTAACTCATTCCAACATAATGAACAAAAAAGACAAGCCTACCTGTACACAATGAAACTCTGGAGTAATAGAATGCGGATTACAAACTTACTTAAGCATTCCACATGACATGAACGAACTATTGACTGAAGGTAGCCCACATATTGCAACTATTCTGGCATATTTACAAACGTTTAGGCAGTTTGGAAATATTTTAGAAATGTTTAATATATATGTGTGTGTGTGTGTGTGTGTGTGTGTGTGTGTGTGTGTGAAGTGTTTACATTTGAATGATATATGCTTGTTTTTATGAATAATTGTTGTTTCTAAGTTACTAAATTTTCTTTTCACATATTTATTTACAACCCTTTTTAGTTCTAAGTCGTGTTTGTGTTTCTTGTTTATTTTAGTGTTTTGTGCTCCGTTCACTTAGTTTTGTTCTTTATACTCGTAATATTTTGTGTAATCCGTATTTTTTGTTTACTTGTTTTTTTTTTTTTTTTTTTGTTTTTTCCTCCCATCTTTAAAAAAGCCAAGTTCCCATAGTTGCGGAGCACTACACAACAAATAAATATTATATAAGCATATAAGAAAATCAGAACGAATACTTGAAGTGCTAATTACGAACCCTATATTTTATTTAGATCAAAACTAAGTAAAATAATGTATTCCCTTTATGAATAATTTCTTCTCACAAAAAGAAAAAAAAACACACACACACACAGGAAACCGCATCATCAGTTTAGCACGGAGCTGTTTTGTGTTAATGAGTCCTGTATCACTTCAATGAAGGAGTTTAAAATAACGTTGAGAGAGAACAACCAATTAGCCTTACCAAAATAAAGTTTGTGGAAGTAATTTGAGTAATTGGATTGGTTGTTGCTATGAAAATGTCAATATAGGACCTGATTGGTGTAGAGAGAAGCAGACATCACTTTGAATGAACTGACCTTTCAGGTCCATCTTCCTAATAGGACAGCAGGTAGTTTCACAAATATTGCATCCGAATTCTGTTCACTTATTAAACCTCTATCAATCAAGAGCAAGCCACCTAAATTTAGTAATTGTTACTTTAAACGTTTTTCATACCTTAATTAAAATGAAATATATATCCATTAGATTGAAATTGTTTTTTTTTTAAGGTAAACAAATTATAGGTGTTTGATTCATCGAAACACACTCACACACACACACACACACACACACACACACACACACACACACACAAACACACACACAAACACACACACACACACACACACAAAACACACACACACACACACACACACACACACTCGCACACTCACAAATATACATGAGTACTCAGAAATAAATTTCATTGGATCTTGTAACTATAGCATCGGTGAGCATTTGAAGTAGCTGAGAAAGAATTGTCCGTTCTTGTCAAGAAAGAGAAGAATTTCGATAGTTATTTCGTCATGTTCTAGTAAAGCTAAAAGCCACTAAGAAGGAGTGACGCCCACTTAAGAAGGAGAGTTTCCCATAATATTACAATTAGGTATGATTAATATTTGGGAAGTGGCAAATAAAAGATCAAGCTATCAGCAAGAGGTATATTTTTTCATCTCTAAAACGAGAACCGAACGAATATGAATATATATATATATATATATATATATATATATATATATATATATATATAGTTTATTTAAAAAATACCCATTATTATTTAGGCATTTTTCTAAAACCTTAAAAGAAATAACGGACGTTTTAAACTCTTTACTTAAAGAATAGTATTTTATGTCTTCCGTCCATTTTTTTTAGCACCTACAACAAGAATAATGCAATAGAATGAGTGGCAAAACTTTCTTTATGTACTTAAATTAATATGTTATTGGACTGTTTCGATTTTTTCTTATTATGCATACTAATTTTTCATCACTTTGATTGTTTGTTCTTTCATTATGTATTTTTTTTTGTTTTTCGTTTTTTCGTTTCCTTCTTCTTTTAGTTATTATTTTTTTTATTTCAAGAACAAATTTATGAACTACATTTCTCGTATACAAAACATGAAATATTATGAACATACATGTTATATACTGTAATAGTATGGTACATGAAGTAAATAAACGCCCTTTGTGCATGGGTAATGTGCAAAGGGAAATATAATATATATATATATATAGAGTTCTAAATTGATGTTTGAATTACGATACAGGAACTTTTGACTTTTGGTATGCAATGCGGTGTTGTTAAGTGACAATCACTCAACCGAATTGTATGTTTTTTTCGGGTGGCATTATAGTCCTTCGAGATCTTTAGCTGTCCTCGAGACTCTCGAGAGATTCATGATCAGATTTTCTACGTAGTGAGTGATAAACTCGACTGGTCTTCACAATGAGTGGTCTGGCGGGCCCCATAGTACCCGGGGAGGTACCTGTGGTAGTTCACCCTGCCAGCCTGCATCTGCATAAGAACAGAGAAAGTCATAATCGTAAGTCATCTCCGGGATGGGGGTGGTGTCAAACGTATATACTCGTCAGACACCCGCTGATCCATAAGCATTCCGACACTAGCGCGCTCTGGCAGTGAACTCGACAACTAATGTATTATCGTGGCGGGGATCGAACCTGCACTAATTTTTACATTCAGCTTACTAACAGTCGTGGTAGATGTACCCACACCTTAACCCGCATGGCCACCGTCGCCCATTGTACCTATAAGTTTTAAGAGAATCAATGTCCAGAAGTGAAATATCGAAATCGTGTATAATATACCTTTGATAATGCCGGTTTTGTCAAACAAATAAAGAGAGCAAATTATGTTTTTACTTAAAATGAATTATTCTTTACTAAGAAATATAGTTAAATTATAAAAAAAAAAATAAATTGAAATTATTTCACCTAGAAGTCCTAAACTATTGACTCTGTTCAGACAGGTTTTCTAAAACTCAGTTACTGAAAGATAAATAGAGAATTTACTTTATTTACCTTAAAAGTAATAAACTTGTATTATTTGTCTAGAAGTAATAGTAATTACAGGCAGGAATACAAGGAAAAAGCAGCTCCAAGTAGTACAAACGAATACTGTTCAAATTTACTGATCAGGATTAACTATTTACACAAACTTTCACAACTGCATACCAAAACACAAAATTCTACTACAAAATAATTATAATAAAATATTTTAAGGGGAGAATTTAATGAAAAACACTTGTATAAAGTGGTTACTTTAGATAAAAAGAAACTTAAAATTCTTTCAATGAAAAATAAGGTATCATTTAAGAGTATAAATATTGATTGTATTACGTACTCTATTGTAAGTCAGATCTTATTTTTTTGGTCCCCTGTTGAAGTTTGTGAGGTTCTTAGTCATTTTTGATGAGCGCGACCTGAATAAGGTAATCCCGTAGTAAAGATATTCCCTTGCCTCAAGAAAATATTCTTTGTTTGTTTATTCAAGCTACAGTTTAACAAAAAGGCTCTTGAATTGAAATATAAAAGCAATTCTACGAACTAAAGAAAACTAAAATGAATTATAATGGAGTCTGATACAATTGCTTTAGAAATTTCCTTCAATTTAATAACATAAAAAACATGTCTGTGATGTTATGAATATTAGCTATTCTGATAAATATTTAATTTCCTTTCTATTGAATGAATTCATTCTATGGCAACTAGTTATCAAACCTTTAGGAATTCAGTTTGAAACCTATTTCATTTTATGTTCATTTTAAATTTTACCATGAATAAAATGTTAAATTCAAATACTCTTTTTCTAGGAATTAGAAGGTAGATTCATGAGATTGGCTCTTGGGTACAGAGAGCATCTAAAGCGGTTCTTATATATTGTAATTTATTCTGAATAATTCAGCTGATTTATGTTTGGCTATTCACTGGCTTGGAATGGTTCGCCTCAATGGAGAACGAGGGTAGCAATTGTTAGCAAACTTTGTTCAAATAATCAAAAAAACAAATGTTATTTGCAGCTTTTATTTCAAGGTGCTATAATGAATAAAAGTTCGCTCATTTATATTTTATCAGCTCAATGATTTCTTGTTAAAACATAAATACCTTAGCCAACGTAAAGATCAGTAATTGTAATTTCACTATATTTATTCATATATATATATATATATATATATATATATATATATACTAGCTCAGATACCCGGCTTCGCTCGGGAATTCATTTGAGGCTGAATGGTGATATATTTTTGGCAAGGCTTTACTTTGCACTATATTTTGACATTTACCCTTTCCAGTGTTTAGGGTTAATACCCGTTGTTGGCATTTGTTAATAATAAAATTATTTTTTTATGTAAGACTTCACTGTCCTGCATATTGTCATATTTCCCGTCTCCTGTGCATTATGCATAGATTTGAATTATTAAGGAGAAAATATTGACATACATTTGAATTAATTTTTTCAGGTGAGGTACCTGGTAGTTCATGTTGAAAAGAAGTGTTGAGCAAATTTCTCTAAATAACAAAATAAAAAACTTTTGTTATGTGCATATTTCCCGAAACCCCAATAGGAAATCATTATTAATTTCAGGCCTCCCTTATAACCACCACTCCTGCCCGTCCCTAGAAATGTTAGTATGGCTTATTATAAGGAAGGCGTTAGTGCTAACTCACATACCGAGTTGGGTTTAGTTCGGTTGAGTTTTTTGTGCCAAATAAAATTGTTGACTTCTGCAGTAGTTATTAACGTATAACTCATTTATACTTAGGTATACGACGAAAGTGTATATAACAAAAGTTACTCCAAATAACAAAATTAACAACTTTTGTTATGTGCATAATTGCCGAAAATGCAATAGGAAACGAAATATCGCTATTTTTAATTTCAGGCTTACTCTATAACCCCCACTCCTGTTCGTCTCAGAGAAGATTAACATAGCCTAAAGTCTAAGTTGGGTTAGTAGTAATATACATACCAAGTTTCATAAAATTCGGTTCAGCCGTTTATGCGTGAAAAGGTAACAAACAAACAAACATACACGAAAGAAACAAAATGCAGTTATGGTGTCTATGACATTTGAAACGAAAA